>LPNX010962980.1:0-12475 GCA_001517045.1 Pseudotsuga menziesii | reverse complement strand
ACATGTGTGTGTGTGTGTGTGTGTGTGTGTGTGTGTGTGTGTGTTTGTGTGTGTGTGTGTGTTTCTAATGAGGAAAGGGAGATTAACGAAGATAGTGAAGGACAATTAACTATAGAGTAACATGTGGAAAGAATACGCATCACTGAAGAACATGATGAAAATATAAATAGCATACCTACTAGTTTTAAAAAATCAACCAATAAAGAAGAAAATGCATCCATTCAAGGATAAACAAACTTCCATGGATTTAGGGCTAAAGAATTCAAGTTACCCATCTACTCGGATACTTCTTATCAGAGAATAATTAATAATGCACACACTATAGTGAGCTATTCTTATTGATTAAGGATGGAAAAGGGTTTTCTACTACTTTAAGTAGAATGAAGGGAAAGAAGAGGAAATTAAGTGGTATTGAAACTTTAAAGATTAATACATACACAATGTTGTTACAAGATAACTATTTTTGTCATGTGCATAATGTTAAATGTACAACATCATTATTCAATCTCCAGACTGGTGTTGTATCAAGTCAGGGACTTGTGTTGTATCAAGTTAGGGACTTGTGTTGTATCAATTCAGAAACTTGTGTTGTATCAAGTTAAATACTTGTGTGGTATCAAGTGGGGGAATTGTGTTAAATCAAGTCAGAAACTTGTGTTGTATCATGTTAAGGACTTGTGTGGTATCAATTTAGGACATTGTGTTGTATCAAATCCTATCTATGTCCTCATGTATTCAGGTAGGATACTAGTACTATGTGATATTGTGTTGTATCAATATTGAAGTCTTGTGTTGTATCAATATTGTAGCCTTGTGTTGTATCAAATTATGAGGCCTTGTGTTGTATCAAGACTGTATACTTGTGTCGTATTAAGTGTGGACTTATGTTGTATCAATTCAATGATTCTCTTATATGGTACCCTATGAGATGGATCTCCTTACCTGGATATGGTCTTGTGTTGTATCAAGATTGGAGTCTTGTGTTGTATCAATATTAGAGACTTGTGTTGTATCAAGTCACGAGGATATACTATGTGATGTATTTCTGGTCATGGTCACTCAGTGCTTTAAGTCTCCTTTAGGGATTAGCTACCCCTAGAGTGAATTACTTTAACATATGACTATATGACCCGGGGTAATACATATGATAATTAGTATGGAAAATTTATTTTGAGTATGATACGATAATATGGTTAGTTAATCAATACACATATGGACCATGCATTATTTAATTAATGATAATGAGATATAGCATAGAGAAAGAGAATGAATTCGAATTGCACATGTATGCCTCAAGTGAACTAGAATTATGAAGGACACAGTTAAGCCTAAGTTGTAAATAAAGAATGTGTTAGTTAAAGAAGGAACATATCCTTTATTCATGCAAAGTGTTTGTGCATGTGTGACACTGATTGTGAAGTACCAAATACTTTTAGTTAGTCTCCTAACATTCAGTTGCAGATTGAGTTTAGTTCATCCAGTTCACAATTAGTTTAGTCAGTTCACCTTCAGTTCAATCAGTTCACATTTAGTTCAAGAAGGTCAATTTCAGTTCAAGTTAGTTAGCATCCAGTTAAAGCTAAATCAAGAAGGAGTGAGCATATCTTTGGCATGGAAGAGTTACTGAAGTGTCAGTTTGACATTGTATCTTAGGAGGGCACTAATGACTGCATGAGAGAAGTTCTAGTGCATGCTACTCATATTGAATGCTCCATGTATGATATCGATGTGTTTATTGAGCCTCAAAATTAGCCCCTTTCTACATGCTAGGTGTTTTGGCTTTTTATTAATATGGGAGGCATATGGCAAGTTTAATACATAGTTGCATACAATTGTTTTTGCAGGGTTGCATTGGATCTCTCTTCTCTACTACTAGGGTGATATCTCTTATGGAGAAATCTACTTATGTGTTGTTAATCATTCTCTGCAAATCTATCTATCATACTCAACGAATTGCTAGGTTTTTCATCATCCATGTTTGGAGGTTTTTCCCAGGGTATATCTTGTCTCTTATGGTTGATTATTTTATGTGGTTGATTTATTCTTGATATTCATATATTTATGATATAAAGATTCATATGTGGCTGATTTAAATATTCATAGATGGCTGATATAAATTTGATTATGTGTCTGATATACAATATCTTATGTGGCTGATTTAAAGTTTCATAAAGTGCTGAAATTGTTTGATAAAAGTTTTAAAGTTCAAGAAGCCCCGATTTTTCTCAAACATTAACATGGTATCAGAGCATAGGGCATGAAAGATATTAATTTTGTGCTGCAAGATAATCATCCATATATATATTTAATACTTGAGAAAATATTGCAACAATGACATTGATCTCCATCTGACCGGAATACCTCCTTGAAGGTACTTCTAATTTCAATACATGGAAGGAAAGAGTGTTGAATCTTGTTGAGGAGCATGATCTTGATTCATTCATGAATTAGGTTGTTTAGGAGCCTACCACTAATGCAACAAGAATAAAGTACAAAAATAATCAATAAAAGGAAAATAGGATCATATACGACTCCATGAAAGACAATCTCATGTCGGTGATCACACCATTGAAAATGGAAAATGAGTGTTTTGAAACACTTACGAACTTGTATGAGAAGAAATATCCCACTTAAAAGAAGGATTTGAAGAAAAAGTTGCTCAACATAAATATGGACAACGATGAGGCCATACCATCATTCTTCACAAATATTTCACAAGTGAAAGATCAAGTTGTAAGCATTGGTGTGGTGACGGATGAGGATGACCTGCTTCAAACCACCATCGATGGACTCCCTTCCTCATGGGAGACTTTATTAGCAGCGATGAATGGAAGAGAATAGTATCCCAACTTCAAAATACTATGGCATGATTGCATCCAAGAAGAAGGGAACATCCAAAGCAAGGGTGTGTGCACTAAAGAGGAGAATCTTTCCCTCACGACAAGAATGAAGAAAGGGAGGAAGCCATTCACTCCGAAGAAATTAATTCATGGAAAGAAGAAGAATTTTAACAAGGAATTTGATAAATAAAAGGATGAATGCTTATATTGTGGAAAGAAGGGATACTTTGTGAAATAGTGTCATACAAGAAAGAATAAAGATGAAATGCTTCATGCATCCACTACCGTAGAAGGAGATGAACATTCTCAAAAGAAATCATATGAGGAAGAGGATGATCGTAAGGAATATTTCCTTTAGTGGAGAAGAGAATTAGTTCTTGTTTGCATGGGATCCTTATTCACATGTAGAGACTCACTATCTAGTACATGCAGTAAGTTTTTTTTTGGCAGTGTTTAAAATTGGAGTGAATAAAGGACTCCAACTATATTTGCAAGGGTGCATAGATCAAGAGGAAGCCCACACAAAACAATAAATATGAGTAATATATATTTTGAATGTTATATTATGTTATAAATCATATCTAAAGTTATATTTTTATATGTTTCATGACTATCATATAGATCTGTATTCCTAGACTTGGAATTGTGTTGAGCATATACAGTGTTTTATGTCTTTATTGGAATGTTATTAATCTAATGAGTCCATATTATGTGATATGTTATAGGAATGATATAAACTTATGTAGGACTGGTATATAATTATATAGGACTGATATAAGGATGGAAAATTCTTTTATAAGACATGATATATAGGGTTGCATGCTTGTTTCATAAGATGTAAACATAGGACTACATAATTGGTCATAATATATCATATAGAGGGATTCATGTTTGCTTCGTGAGATATGAATTTTTGGAATGATATAGGAATGATATAGGGCTGAATATCAATACATAATATTACAATGGTTTATGTTAAAACAATGGGTTAATATGTGTACATAAGTGTGTAAATCATTATCAGTATATTCAGAGCATTTCACGTGAATAAAATTCATGAGTATGAAATGGTTCTAACCATTAGAATTAATTATCTTGTAGGAAAATACATATGCCCTAAACTACAAGCAATGCCATGAATGTGGATTCATTCTTATGGCTGAGCCTGAAAGAGAATGGTTCGGGAGGTTCCTATGCCTCTTGGGAAGAAGACAAAATAAATTCCTTAATACTATTATGAGAGATGTAAAGATTCCTGAAGATAAATCATTTATCTTATTTACATTCATATGTCAAGAAGTTCTTCAAACATACATGAGCATGAGTCTCCATGATGGAAAACCTAGTTTATGATTCTCACATCCAGATGGTGAGAGGGAGAAGCTAGATTCGATAGCTCCTAAAGAAACAATGAAACTGGTTTATGTATCCCTTGATGCTCATAATTTAGAAGGAAGATTAGACCAATATTCAAGAATATTGTTATGATTCTTGAGATTAGAAGTGTGGTAGTCACCAGATAAGATTTTCCCCAGTAAAGGAAAATGTGCAGCATAGATCCTAAAGAGTTTTAGGATGAAGACTGGAAGTCCTTGGACATCTATATGAAGATATTTTTGAAGTTTAAATCAGATTTGGAAGATATCAAAAGTTAGTTGATATGTATCTGGATTAGTCATAGCTCCCAGGATCAATTATATGCTTTGTAGTCTATATCATAGACATGTACAAACAAAGCATGTGTTGTGGTATATACTTGGTACAAGTGTATGTGGACTCAAATATGTATTAAACAGTGAAATAAATATTCCTAAGATATATGAATTTTGACTAGTACAATGATCGAGGAAATATCACATATGTTGCTCAGATAGAGCATATTGTAAAGAAGTAAAATTTTAAAAAGTTCCTAGTTAGTTAAATCCGAGATATGGTGCAGAAAGGACTTGTGTAACTCCTGTACATATTTACTAAGTCTCTATCCAGAAAAAGCTTGGTATAGTATAAAATACTCCTTAGTTGAAGATGGAGTATTAATGTATCTTCACAAGAGACAATATATGAAGTCCTCACCAGTTATTCATGGTACATGATTCAAGCAACCAAGGGTTGTGATACCTTATGGAGAGAATCCACATGAGCAGAGATATGGTCAAAGTCTCAGAGACTATTGATACTCAGGAAGAGTTATAGTGTGGACTATCAAAGAATAGTTAAACCTGTCAGAGAGGTAGTTGGGGTGCTACAGTATAAAAAAATCATCGAGAAACTGATCAGGCCTTGAATAACATCACAGAGAATGGAAAGCTCACAGAGAACTTCTCCAGATAGAAGAATATTCTTGAATTCGACAAATTTTGAAGATTGAAAGAAAAGATGAGAATTTATTTCTACATGATATTACACATTTGATGTATAATGTTGTATATGATGGATTTAAAATCCATGGTTTCCATTTTAGATAAACTATATTCTAGATCAGACACAGATGGTGCTACTATGTGTAAGTAGATGATTGGTCTCTTGAAGTTACTAGAATACCTGTTGTATTTTTATGCTTGTGGATAAGCATATGTTTGATTACCTTTTGAGGTACATTAGAATATACTCTTTATTGTATTTGATACATGGTAGACCTATTGTGTTACCTACTTATTGTTTTAGCCTGAGATAAGCTATGTATATTGCAGTTGGTATTACCTGTTGAGGAGTAGTGTAGCTTGGGAAGCTGCCTACTAGGATGAAAGGCTTGAGCCTAAAGTTATTAAGTGTTAATAGTTAAGATTTCTGAAAAAAACCTATATGTGTTATGATAGAACACATTGAGATGAAGTTTTACTTCATTGAAGTCATGGTCTTGTAAAGAAAATATTTCAGTACATAGCTACTGATGAGCATATTGCAAAAGTGTGTACAAGCTACTATCAGTGACGAAGTATAGATACTTTCGATATAAGATTAGTATGGAAGGAATTTCTTGGTAAAGAAGAGAATGTCTCCCTCACTGAGAGGGACTGTTAAATGTACAACATCAAGAGTCATTCTATAGACTTGTGTTGTACTAAGTCAGGGACTTTTGTTATATCAAGTTAGAAACTTGTGTTGTATCAAGTTAAAGACTTTTGTGGTATCAAGTCAAGGACTTCTGTTGTATAAATTCAGAAACTTGTGTTGTATCAAGTTAAGGACTTGTGTGGTATCAAGTCAAGACATTGTGTTGTATCAAGTCATATCTAGGTCCTCATGTATTGAGGTGGGGTCCTAGTACTATGTGATCTTGTGTTGTATCAATATTGAAGACTTGTGTTATATCAAGACAATATCCTTGTGTTGTATCAAAGGCTGAGGTATTGTGTTGTATTAATATTGTAGACTTTTGTGGTATCAAGTGTGTACTTGTGTTGTATCAAGTCAATGATTCTCATAGATGGTACCCTATGATATGGATCTCATTAATTGGATATGATCTTGTATTGTATCAATACTAGACACTTGTGTTGTATCACGTCATGAGGATATACTATGTGATGTATTACTATTCATGGTCACTAGGTGCTATAAGTATCCTTTAGGGATTAGCTACCCCTAGAGTGAATTACTTTAGCATGTGACTATATGAACTGGGGTAATACATATGATCATTAGTATGGAACAATTCTTTTGAGTATGATATGATAATATGGTTAATTAATTAATACACATATGGACCATGTAGTGTTTAATTAATGATAATGAGATATAGCATAGAGAAAAAAGAATGAATTTGAATTGCACATGTATGCCTCAAGTGAACTCAAATTATGAAGTCCACAATCAATCTTAAGTTGTAAATAAAGAATGTGTTAGTTAAAGAAGGAACATCTCCTTGATTTATGCAAAGTGTTTGTGCATGGGTGAAATTTATCGTGAAGTACCAATGACTTTTAGTTAGTCTCCTAACATTCAGTTGGAGATTGAGCTCAGTTCAGTCAGTTCACAATTAGTTCAGTTAGTTCACATTCAGTTCAATCAGTTCACATTCATTTCAAGAAGATCACATTCAGTTGAATTCATTTATCATACAATTAAATCTAGATAAATAAGGAGGGTGCATATCTTGTGCATGCAAGAGTAACTGAAGTGCCAGTTTGACACTCGATCTTAGGAGGGTGCTAATGACAACATGCGAGGAGTTATATTATATGCTATTCCTAGTGAATGTGCCATGTATGATCTCAGTGTGTCTACTAAGACTCAAATTCACCCCCTTCTACATGCTAGGTGTTTTGGCTTGTTATAAGTTTGTGGGCATATAACAAGTTTAATACATAGTTGTATATAGTTTTTTTGTAGGGTTTCATTGAATATATCTTCTCTATTTCTAGGTTGATATCTCTTTGTTCTACCAAAATCCTGTCACCATCATGTGATAAGACATTTGACATACCTATTTTCCCTGAATCCTAGCTTCTGGAGTGGAAACTAAATGGTTTTTCATCAATCTAACATGAAAATCCCCAGCACCGCACATGCCCCTTTATTCAGGAGCGGTACCCTTGTTTGCACCGCCCATACTCTATTTCCCATAAGCGGTGCCACTACTTATAGCCCTTAGTCCATAAGCAATTATTACCAGAACCGCTCTGTCACCGAAGGAAAAACGCGGTACCCTGGGTAAAAAGGGAAAAAGAGAAGCTTCTCGAGGCTTCTAAATGATAAGCCTCGAGATATTCCTTATCCCTACTGTAGTGGGTCAGTTGAGCTTGAGATACCCCCATCCTAGGATCTTGGAGGCCACCTCACCCACAAATCTCTCAACCTATCCTATCCATCTAGCCTTATAAATACAAGCTTATGGCCATGGTTGAGGGGGAGAACATTGAAGGTATTGTTATGTTGTTGGATTGATCCTTGGCCCAAGATCATTTGGAGAGAGCATAGAGAGCTAGAGTCAAAGCTTTTGGGGATGAGAATTTGGTTTCATGGAGATGCATGTCAACACTAAGGCTTGGTTGTAAACTTCTTCATATTTCATTAATGCAAGTTGATTTCTGTCCCACATATGTTGTTGTTGTTATGATTTCGCATATATGTTGCTAGATTCCTTAGTCACTAGCATACATTAGTAGATCATATTCTGGTTTCTTTGATCTGTTTCGTGTTGAGCTTGATTGCAGGTACACAGGTGGACTATCAAAGCCTTATATTCCAGATATCTACGGCGTCTAGGGAGAGTCTTCAACCTCTGTCCTCTATTTGTTCTGGATCTGAACCATTCAGACCAGTGGAACACCTTGCTGTCCGCAGGAGGTGAAATATTCCAATTAACAAATCTGGCGACTCCACTGGGGAATTAGTGTATAAGTTGTTCTGATCTTCCTCAGTCTGCAACTTGTGTCCAATCCAAGATCCATTTTCTTCAACTCTTTTCAATCAGATCTACTTTCTGACTTGCATTATTTGGGTTTGAAATTTCCAGATCTGTTCAGATTTGAGTCATTTCGGTCTTTTATGCTCTATTTCCATACTCAATTCAACAGTATTTGCCTTGATCTAGCCTTTTTCTGACTGGATCCTTTGTTCTCTTTGTGTTTTGTATTTTTACAGGGAACCGTACATGTTCTGTTGGCAAGGAGCAGTGCCATCGCCTGAGTCTAGTTAGCCATATGTGGTGCCACCACCTGATTCCAATGAGCAAGAAGCAGTTATGCCTCAAAACCGCCTATCAGCAGCTTCATCTGTGCAGTGCCAGGTAAGCCCTGTTCTAGACTTTGTATTTTGATTTTTGTGTGTTTTTAGCTTACTTTTTGATGAAAATGAAGTGTACTTTTGAAAAAAAAATGCTCCCTCAGGGCCAGGAGGGGCCATGAATTGTATATTCTGCAGTCGCTTTGATTGTTGTATTCTTTCTGCATTCAAAGAGAGTTTGTGTTTCTTGCATTGGATTTTGCATTATTTTATTTGGTTGAAACCTCTTACTCTTTTATGTAGATATTATTCATTGGAATTGGAAATATATATTTCATTTTCTTGAGTAGGCTTTGGTTTGTTTTGGACTTAGAATGCATGAGTGATCCATGTTGTTTTGAGTCTTTTGTTTTGTTGGGTGATTCTTGTTTCCTTTTGCATGCTGATTCTTTCAGTGCTTGGTAGGAAAGATTGGTTCTTCATTTCTTTGTCCGTTTCAAAGAGAAGTTTTAGTTTTCTCTCTCCTTTGCTTTATTCACAAGCATGTTAATCGATTTTCTTCTTGTTTTGTGCATGATTGTTTGAAATTATAGATCTTACTTTCATTGAGAAGAAACATCTGTTTTCAGCTTTGCGTGCATTAGAGTTAGATTTGTTTGGAAACGTTAGTGAAGTTATCTTTCCATTAAGTTTTTATGCGTCTTTTTCAAGCATGAAAAGATAGGAAACATTTTGATTTATGTTATATGTTCTCTAGATCTCTTTCTTATTTGCTTTGAAGATTTTTTGGGGTGCATTGATATTTCACTTTTCGTTTGAAAAGATAGAATTGCATTTTCATTTAGGTGTGCATTTTTGGGAAGAAAAGTAAATCTCTCTCGCTCTCTTAGGTAGAATTTCATTGAAGAGGAAAACTTGCATTATCATATAGATCAGTGTGCATCTTCTTTAATTTCAAGTTTTCACTCCATGGTTCCACCTAAACGCACAAGATAAAATTAATGGTAGTACTAGGTTAAAACTTTTAGCAATTTGAGTGATTAGAGACGTGTTTGGGCGTCGTTAAATGTAGGAGTTGTCGTTATTTATCAGCATTACATCTCGGGACTCGCGCGGTTCTTCCACGTACTGTCGGTATATCGAACGACCTTTCACGTACCCTTGAGGTATATAGAAAGGTACTTCACGTACTTGATTGTATATCAGAAGGCCCCTTGTGTACGGTTATGCATTAGACAACACTACTACTGATTTGAGCTCCCTCGTAGCTTGAGTATATCAGGAGACCCTTTTAGGAATCCTCAAACCATCTGAGTTATCCTTTTGGCCTATCCTGTGAGGTTCCTGACTCTTATCCACTCCTTACACATGTTTGCTTGTTGCTTTTAGTTTGAGTAGTACTTGCTTGTGCGTGGTAGTTAGCGGGTTATTAGAGAGTTTAGAGATGGCATCCTCATTTGGGACTACCACTGAAGAGGTCCCTTTCGAAGGTGTGCCTTTTGTATTCCCTCCAAGTGAAGGTATTGGTCCTCCCTTTATTGCCACTCTAAATATTCCTGGATTAACTATAGGATTACCGGTCTATATTTTTAATCCGGTAATTCCTGTTACACCTAATGTCTCAAATGTCACCTCTCCTATAGGAGAGGATCGACCTCAACATAATCCTGCTCCTTCTTCGTCGGTTGTGGCTTCACCCCTTTCTTCTTCTTCGCTTGACCAAAGATCTGTGGTTAGTAGTCATGTGGGTAAGAAGAAGAAGAAAGGGAAGAGTAAGAAGAAGAAGGATAAGAAAGAGAAAAAGTAGCAACCATCTGCTCTTGATGGTGCTCGTTCTAAGAGAACACCAGGAAAACCCAAGTTCCCTTGTAAGCTTTGCAAGGGGGACCACCTTCTTAAGGAGTGTCCCGCTCTCTCCCATGTACAAGAAAAGTGGTCTAAAAGGTCCAAACTGTCTGTGTCATCAACCTCTGATCATCATGTTGACGATACTCCCTCAACCAGTGACCCATTGGTAAAAGGTCGTAAGGGTAAAGTATTGTATCCTTGTTTGATATGCAAGGCTATGCATCGTACTTTTCTTTGTCCAAGCATGGATGAAGCTTCGCGTTGGTTGGAAAATATTACTGATCATCAATAGGTGATTCCAACAAGTGATAGTAAGTTATCCCTCGATCCTCCACTGGTTGACCAAGTGGTTGATTCAAATTTATCTGTGGTTTATCCCACTCTTCCTTTGGAGAGTGAAGTTAAAGTGGTCGAGTCAGTGTCATTTCCACCCAATCCCGCTCTTTCATCAGAGAGTGTTAAGATTGAAGTAGTCTCTTTGACCAAATATTCGTCTTGTTCTTCTCTTCCAATAGAGAATGAACTTAAACCTGCTGAAATTTTTATGGTTTGCTTTGATTGTTCTTGACAAGATGAAATTTTGTCTGTTTCGATAGAACCCTCTCCAAGTAATGAGGTTATTTCCTTTGACTAGAGTAACCTAACAGAGTCTCGTCTTCATTCGAGTGTTCCTTTCCAGGTAGTTGTGAATGTTACTGCTAGGCGGATACTTCGCACTGTTGTTCACGAAGGGGCTTCTGTTAGTATTCTATCCTCAACTGCTTGGAAAGCTTTAGGTTCTCCTCAGCTTGTACCAGCCACTGATCAAATATTGGATTTTAATGTAGGCCTACTGCACCTTTAGGGACCCTTCCTTATTTTCCTATTACATTAGGAGGGAAAACTGTTTGTATCGATGTTATGGTGGTCTAAGGTTCTTTAGATTTCAATCTACTAGCACTAGTACATTTCGATCCAAAATCCAACGGTTTTTTCCAACGGCGTGTGGATTTCTCTTTTTAAACTTACAAAAAATCACAAAGATTTTTTTTTTTTTTAAATATGGCCACAAGCGTCGGTTAAGCGACGGCTTGTCTCATAACCATCTCATAACCATCGCTTAACCGACGGCGTGTCTCATAACCATCTCATAACCATTGCTTAACCAACGGCACGGTAGTAAAAAAAAAATCGTTCAAACAAACAAAAAAAAGCGCCCAAAAGTCAAAAGTCACATAGGCGCCAAAGGATTCACCTTTTTGCCCACACCGGGGAGGGAAAGTCTAGGTCCTGCCTCCAAATTGATTTTCCTTGCATGAATGAGTGAGGATACCGTGAGAAGGTTGTCTGTTTGGCCTACCTAATGGAAACACAGATCGCACAGCTCAACTCACTGCAGAGCCAGGGGTCCAATGTACTCCACACGCACTTCTCTATATATCCATCGAATGTATAATGTATTCTTCATTCTATATTCTTGCATGCAATGCTTATGTGTGCTTGTTCTGGAGTCTTCCATGGAAGAGAATACAGTTTCGCTTCGATTCACAGGTTTGGTTTCTGAAATCATCCATGTTTCTCAGAGCATAATGTAACATCTTGTTTTATATTGTGTGTTGTTAAATGGGTTTAGGCTTTTACTTTGAGAAATTGCTGCAGGTTTGGTTTCTGAATTCATACATGTTTCTCAGAACATAATGTAACCTCTCGTTTCATATTTTATGTTGTTGTTAGGCTTTTACTTTGAGGAATTGCTTCTGTATTTTTCTGAGCATAAGGTAACCTCCTGCTTTTAGATTGTATGTTGTGCAATGGGTATAGGCTTTTTCTTAGAGGAATCGGTGTTATATGCCCTACTTGAGGTGTTGGCAACAGAGCAGAGTATAACACCAAATCAACAGGGAGGATCAACAGAGAAGGATGAGCATTTTGGAGTTTTAGTGCAAAATAGGGCTAGAATTTTGAGGCATCATGGAAGAGTAATGCCCTTGAGATAGAACACCTTTGAACTGACATTTGGGACTGCTATAGAAGGGGTAATGGAGAAAAGAGGTTACAAAGAACAATTTTGAACAATTGAACCATAGATCCCTGATGTTGATATTTATTGTTTTTTATCCTTACTGTCCTAGTCTGACATT
>LPNX010962923.1:2826-70033 GCA_001517045.1 Pseudotsuga menziesii | reverse complement strand
TCTGTTGACATCAACTTCTTGCATTGTTGGGTTCTTGCAATCTACCTTTGGAAGTTAATGTTCTTCATGGCCATGTCTTGTCATTTTGTGAACATTTGTTCATTTTAAACGTATCCTTGTATCAGGCCTTTGGAAGATGAGTCTCAGATGGTCTTAGTGATTTGTGTAAGCTCAAAAATGTTATTGGCTATGCACTTCTGATACAGAGTAGTACAATATTTTTAATTTTCCAAACCTAGGTTCACTTAAAGAAATTTTTGCAGCTCTGCCTCTGCTCTATCCAAAATGTGTCCTCTCTTGAAATTGGGATCTTTCTCAGAGACACTTTCCACATACCTTCCTAGAGCAATGATAAAATTAAAGACATCCATGCACTATGCCTTAAGAATAACCAACCCCTTTCCTTCACACTATGCTCTTTGTATAATGTTTGAAGCTGAGAGAGTATATCTAGAATGATATTTGCCAGCTGTGATAGCTCCCCTGTATGGCCAAAATGAACATTATGGCGCAGAATTCTGCTAAAACTTATGAAGTATTCAATTTCAAGCAACTTGACTCTACCCAATTTAGGACTCCATGGCAAAGCACCAGCTTCCTTAACATCAATATCTGATAGAGTGATCTATTAGCTTCATAGTGTGTCAATCTTATTTTATATTTTGCTTTGTAAATTTGAGAATAAACAGAGCAAGTCACGATGGTTATATATTTTTGGAGTTTTCTCTCTTTCTTGTTCTTCAGGGATAATCTTGATGTCTTATTTTACCTACTACTGCTAACAGGACAGAACTTTGAGGAGTCAATAGTGATCCAAAAACTACCATGGTATCCACTGTCAATGGCCAAATTCACTTTGTGGTGGTGCCTCTAATGGCAACTGTAGCCTAGTGGACTAATTCAGATATACAGATACCATGAAACTTGCATAAATGAATCTTCTATGCATTCCGAGAACCTAAGACTAACATTTGGGCTAAAATTCTAGCTCTTAGCATAGGGATGAGGGAGTCTCTCAACCAAGGCATTAAGAAATTATTTTTGATGGTGATTTCAGGCCGTGGATAACTTGAAAAAACGTAGCTTTATGTTGTGGTTGGATCTAGTTTTAACAAATGTTTGGGAGTGTAAATTTTATGTTTGAGAAAGAATACCAATCAAGTTGCGGATTGTCTATAGGCTAACAGAGCCTTTCATTGGTTCCCACCATTCACCTGACTTATTTTATATTGCTTTTCACTGTCTTATGTTTATTTCCCCATTGCCCTTGTTTGGCTCTGCCTTGTCCCTCCTACCCTTCTCTGTCATGTGTTTTCTCCCCATTCTGTGGTACCCTGCTGTATGTCCATCATTATTCTCTAGAGCATCAATCTCGATGTTGAGGCCAGCCTTGGATGAGTCTTCAAGCAGTCAAGGTGGTCCATTGTACAACAGACAGTAGTTTTTGCTTGAAACTCACTCAATGGATTCATTGATCAACAAGGTGGATATAAATTGATACCCCTGGCCTTGATTAGGTTCTTTAAAAAAAGATTGTCAGATGAGTGTATACCTGATACCATCAAACAAATTAGGACCCACATTGGAGAGAGAGATGAGGCTGAGAACTGGTTTAAGTAGGAAATTTGCAGTGCCTTGTACCAATTGGGGTTGACAATGGAATTGAGAGCATCATTGATTCATGGTAAAATGATGGAGAATTCAAAATGAAAGTGCTTATCAATATGGAACTTATTATGGACAATTTGCCCAGCTGTCAGCAGGCAACTATCGTTGAAGTAGAGCTCTTGGTGGATGACCTGTTCGGTTGCCAATGATTGACTAAGCAAGATTCTCATCTGACTGTCAAATGAGAGTTGCTGGGCAATATCTGTTCCGAAATTATCTTGTGATGTTTTTTCTAGTTTATAGTTTTGAGGCTATGTATGGATCATGATTATATTAACTTAGTATTAGCTAGTTTTCTATGTTTTGAGGATTGAAGTCTCTTAGAGTATTGACTATATTTCTACTGAGTTTATGATTGTAAATTTGGGCTTTTGTAAACATGGCTGTATGAGTTCTGCAACTGTAGACATCAATACATGTTTTCTCCCATAAAAAATAGTTTGACCCATGAGTACTTGGGAGTGGAGCTGGCAATTGATGAGCCAGATTTATGGGGAGTGAGCTTGACTTGTCACTGAGTGATCTTGGCTTGTTTTATGTGAAGGATTTTTAAATAATGAGTCTGAGAGAAACCTGGTGAGTTTTGTAAACATTCGAAGAATCAACTATGGCCAATGGGATCATCAGTTAGACACTGACTTCTCATTCTCAAAACTGGAACATTCAATGCCAGTAGAAATATCTCTGCTAGCCAGTTCTTGACTAGACAAAATGTTCTCATCCAACCAACCATGATTTCTTAACTAATTTATTGAGAGGAGATTAAAGATACTTTTGGAAGAATGACCTTAGAAGAAATACAAACCTGATCCTCCATTGCCACTTGTGTTTCATAGGTGGGGATTTCTATCTACAGAGCTCAAGTTATCTCTCAGCCCATCCATAACAACTTCCTTCAAGCATAGCAATTCCAATATACAACATTGTGCCAAAATTTTTGCATTTGTATAAAATTTTAGGGATTTAGTTCTTATTGATATAGTTACAGCCTTTATGCCTATGGGATGGCTTTGACGTAATACTTATCAATACAAATAGTGAGTGGGAGATTAACAAAGCTGTAAAAACTCGTCTCTTCATTATGTTACACCTCCCATTGAGTTTGTGGGTCAAAGTCTCCCTCTTATTCTTGCAGACAGTGAGCTTGTGTTGTTAGTGGGTCAACTTGACCTGTTGTATGTGCTGAGGCCAGTTTGAATTATGAACCTAACTCAAACCTGGTAGGTTTTGTAATACTGTTTAGGAATAAATATGCCCCACTGGAGCATCAATTGGACACTAATTTCTCACCTTAGAAAGTGGATAATACAGCACCATTTTAAACACCTCCGCCAAGAGATCTTTGAACAGTCTCTAAACAAATGTATATGGCTTACCAACCGTGTTTCTTAAACATTTTCTTTGAAGGAGTTTATAGAAGCTTTGGGAGTATGGATTTAGATGAAATAGAAACCTAGTTATTGCTTGCCAGCTATTTCACAAGATTTTATTTTTGGGATTTCTTCCTTCTCTCTGCAGTTTAGACATGGAACCTATGGAATCCTTACACCTTTGCCTATAACAACTTCTTTCAACCAGTGGAATGTGCACATACAACAATCAACTGGCCACTGAGAATCAAAATTTTTGACCTACATTATTAATGATCATCTTAGCTATCTTGTTCTTGATTTGGCAGTTGTGCATAAAGTGAGCAAAAGTATCCAAGTACAACTGATGGTGCATACTCCAAATTTTTTACTATCCATCAGATTATTTGATTCTGGCATGCCTTGTAATTTGTAAACTGTGACAGTCACCCACATGATGGAACATAAATAACATGCTGCAGTGACTACTACAACAAGAAATTAATTGGATGGGATTTGATGGATAAATTCCCATCATGATGGATAAATTCCCATCATAGTGTGAATAAATATAATTAACACATCATAATCAGTATAATGACCAATCATGTGCAGACATGAAATCAAAACAAGAGAAATGCTGGAATCCAAAATTTTCTCTGGCTGCAAAATATACAGAAATATCCCAGATTACATTGTTGAGCACTAGAAACTGAACAGCAGTCCACATGAATTAACCAGAAGAGTTGGATTTCAGCTATAAAAGACACTTCTGGTCCAATTTCATCCCAAGAATCATGTCACTGCCTTTTATAACCAGCTTTTTGTGTTTAGGATTCTTATGATTTCTTAGCAGGTTATATCATTTACAATATAGTATTTCTTAGTTGTCGTTAAGGGCATGGTTTATCCCTTCTGACGTACCTCTACATGATTAGTGCGAGGAAAGATAATTGCCACATCATAATCAGTATAATGACCACAGTCATGTGCAGACCTGAAATCAGGTCCACTGGTTTGAAGCATTATCACACATTTCTCAATGTACAGAAATCTTAGCTGATAGGAAAGTAATCATTGGAAAGAAGATGATTATTTACTTGGCTTCTTATAATTTCTTAGCAGGTTGTATCATTTATCATGCAGTATGTTTTAATTGTAGACATTTGATACAAGGACACAATATTAGATTGTGTTTATACCAATTGTGGTTCATTATTGGTCTTTTCTGAGCATTTTTTTGGTTTTACCATTGTTTTTGTCATGTTTGATTGTATTCTTCTTTCCTGTTGTCATTTTGAATGAAAGTTCATTAACATTCCTAATGACCATTTGTTGTTGATGCATGTATCATGCATTTGCTGTTATTGCTAGCTCTTCTCTTCGGATTGATTTGTCATGTGTACTGGAGCATGTTTTTGCAGAACTAACAACATTTTTGCGAAAGGTAAGCTTTACCTTTGCATTGCAGCCGTGCCTCGCCTTTGAACATTGTTTTAATACAAGCCATTGGGCTTGAATTTGCTTTAATTTTTTATTTTACTTCCTAAAACATTTCTTATTGCATTTGAACTTTCACACAGGCCAATCATGCATTAAGGCAAGCTTCATTGGGGACTCTTAACTGTTTAGTTGTTGCTTATGGTGATAAAATCACTTCATCTACATTTGAGGCTATTATGACAGAGCTTCCCTCACTTATCAGGTTTGGGCCCGTGGACAATTTAGTGCTTGCTTCTATACATAACATAATGTAGTCGTAGGGCTATTTTATTTACTTGCATGGGTTCTTATGGTACGTTAATGGTTTCCAGTGATGCAGACCTACATATGACTACTTTAGCATTGGAACTTTGCTGTACAATGATGGATGATCAAAATCGTCACTGAAATGTTGGTGTTGTAGTACGTGAAAGGGTTCTTCCACAAGCTCTTGTTCTAGTCAGGAGTTCATTGTTGTAGGGTCAAGCTCTATAGGCAATCTTTGTACCTAATAATTTTATCATCATTTTTATGTGGGGCATTATAGCAGATTACATGTTTCTTGCGGTTGGTAAGTATGGTTGTGTGTTTGAACTTGCAGGATTTGCAATTTTTTTTTGCATATTTGGTGCAGTCAGCAAACACAACATTTGATGCTTTATTGTATGCTCTTCTTTCAAGTGCCAAACCTTCTCCACAATTGGGTAGTCTTGCAAAGCAAGCTCTCTATTCAATTGCTCAGTGTGTGGCAGTTCTTTGCCTTGCTGTAGGAGATAAGAAATGTGCATCTACTGTAGAAATGTTGATGAACATTCTGAGAGACAGTAGTGGTGCCAATTCGGTTAGTTCTGCCACTGAAACAATGTTGTATTGACACATTTATATGACTTATGAAAATGGCAGGATTGTTCTCATGCAGATACTACTGCATCTTCCTTTATTATAAGTTTTTTGAGGGTACTTTGTTTTGGTTTCCTAGAATATGTTTTTGAGAACATTAATATTGCTAGATGTATACATAAACAATCAAAGTTTATATAGTGCCTAAATATAAGTGTAATATATGTTAACTGATAGTTTCTCCCAACTGTAAAGTCTTATGTTGATTCATTGTTTTATATGCTTTATGACTTAATTCTGATTACATTTTCCATACATTATAGGCACGACAACACCTTGCTCTGCTATGTCTAGGTGAAATTGGCAGGAGAAAATATCTTAGCCATGCTCAGAAGTTCTTGGGAGTCATAGTCAAGGGTATTACCCAATTTGCAAATATATATATATATATATATATATATATATTTTTTTTTTAAATGTTCACTGCCGTCGCTTAAGCGACGGTTTTAAAAAAAAAAATATTCCCTTCCATCGCTTAAGCGATGGTTATAACTGTCGCTCATCCAACGCTTACCCTTTCTAACCATCGTTTAAGCGACAACACTTCATGTCGCTTATCCGACGATTACAGTTTATATCCGTTGCTTCACCGATGGAATGAAGGTGATTTTTTTTACTACCGTCGAAGAAAGGCTGTTGCTTAACCGACACTTTACATTTAACCAACAATTACTTAAGTGTCGCTTAACCGACGGTTACTTAGGTGTCGGATAACCGAAGACAAGTTTCCGACGCTTAAAAAAAATCATAGTGTCGTACATGCGACAGGGAAGTGTCGAAAATCCGACAATACTGCCGTCGGATTTTTGGTCAAAATGTAGTAGTGATATCGTCATCCTTTCAGCATCACTTATGTTCTCAGTTAGATTTGCACATAATGAATTTAGCTACACTTGCTAGGATTTTGGAAAATATATGTACTCTTTTAAATGATCTATTCATCAAAATTCATTCATAGCTACCTTGTCCCTTTTTTCTAAAATGGTGTAAAGTCAATTTATTTTTTATTTTTTTTGCTTACTTCATATGACAAGATGGGACTTCTAAAAAGAGGGGAAACATTTCCTTATAAGTCACTTTTTATTCCTTGCTAATTGGCAAACAGAAGATATAGAACATTAATATGTATCAGTTCATTATACAATTTCATTCATTGCTCAATACCAAACAAAAGGTACATAAATTTAAATTCCTATTCGCCAGTTCCTTACCAATATATATCAGTTCATTAGCAGCCAGTCCAATAATTAATGTAATCCCTAAAGGTTGCTTCTCAAATAAATCTATTTGTCTTGTGCGTATTTATGCAGACTTCCAAAATTTTTGTGCAACTCAAAAGGAGAGGATACATTTGTCTTAATTGTGGATAAAACATCTTCAAAACAAACAAAATGTCAACATAGCTATGTACTTACCTTGTTCAGCCTCACATTGAAGTGGAGAAGCTGATTCTGCATAACTACAAGGTCAACATATAATTACTTGAAGTTGCTACACCTTACTGTACTTGTGTTGTAGATCAATGTGAGTTTGTCGATTCCTGTTATCTTAAGCAAACTTGATCATCAATTTACGAAAACAAAATAGGTAGAATCATTTTTGAGCCCAAATAGGCCCGAGTGTTTCGACCTTTGCTCTGATACCATATGTAGTGCCCCTATTATACCTAGGTGCCAATGTGTGCAGAGATTTTATTTTTATTATTTTTACACTATTACTACAGAGGAGTCAAATCTGTTAGCAGCAACCTTGTTAAGAAAGATTCATGCACATTGTAAACAATCATTTGAGAATTATATTTAACGTAACTCGCAATTCTATACAATCACA
This sequence comes from Pseudotsuga menziesii, assembly GCA_001517045.1. Taxonomy (NCBI): domain Eukaryota; kingdom Viridiplantae; phylum Streptophyta; class Pinopsida; order Pinales; family Pinaceae; genus Pseudotsuga; species Pseudotsuga menziesii. The sequence continues at coordinate 62,804 of LPNX010962923.1, read as the reverse complement.
ATTAGGAGATCTTACTCGATTCATAAGTTATTCAATAGACATAGTTAACATAGGTAGGACAGATACAATGTTTTGTTCATGTAATAGTCCTTGGAATGATACCGATCTATATCAACCATTTTAGTTACGCATGAATAAAACCATTACACCAGACTTATAGTTTTTATCGAGCGATCCAAGTGCAAGCAACGGGCGAAGGGACAAAAATCCCCAAGGCAGCTGTCAAGACACAACAGGGTTAGATAGTTACAGAATAGGATAAAAATAATTGAATGCATATATACTGTATAGTGCCCTGCCATACCTTCATCATCCACATCTTCCTGCACTTTACAACTTAGCATTAAATATTCAACTATTCAAAGAGAAAATATAAACTTATTTTATAAATGCAGCTAGCCACTTTAACGACCAACACTAACAACTAGTAATTAAAACTTCTTTTTCTAAGTTAAATAATGATCCGAATGAAAGCTTCACTTCGACTTTCCACCCAACCAACTGACTCTATCTGGCGTGCGTTCTTCCGCCTAGAGTCACCCCCCGAGCTTGGGCGACGAACCCACTAAGGTCAAGGGAACATCCCTAAGTGTTCTAAACATGTTTCATGGTTTGACCATACCACTTATCAACACAGTGCTAACCAGCTATCCATACCGGGCCATTACTCTGGATTGTTCATAATACAACACTCCCTTAATTCACATTCCTTTTCCATTCTAGAACTAAATCTTATTAATTTTTCCAGGAATCTTATTAATAAAAGGATTACTGTTTTATTCCAGAATTAATAATCAACCATTTCCAGAAAACTTATTAATAAAAAGAATTGAGATTACATGCTTAGTAAATACAAGCAAATGCAAGGCATAACACACACACACGTACGTTCTGGAGTAGTGATTTCATTTTCAGTAGTTAGCATGCAGAGGAATCAATACTATACAGGATGCAATAACCGGGATTTTTGGCATTCATCAAGTTTTTTTTTAAGGAACACATTGCATTAAACCCTAACACATATGCAGAGGCACTGAGTACTCACGGTTTGCTGTTCTAACTTTCAGCGAGACCAAAAACACATGGCAATTTTCATAAAGGAAATATATGCCCATCATCAGATCGATTTATGCTTTATGCTAACAGCGATTGCCATAGCTTCTCATATAGAATCCACACATAGATTTTTCATAAAACAAGATACATGCCAGTCATCAGATCGACTTATAGATAAAAAGGGAATAACATCCAAGCATATTTCCATATCTGCGTTTGAAGTTGGGTGAATACAAAACAAGTTGCAGAGGCTAACCATTCATATGGTGACTCTCGATTTATACGAGAATGTTGGGGCTATGGTGACTGTCGATTTGAGTGTCTGACGAGCACCGGATGAAAGTTGGACTCTGCACGTTTAGCATTGTAGTACAATTTTAATAGAGGACTTGGAGTTATAGCTTGTATTTATACTTAACCATTCTAGGACATGGGTACACTATAAGTGAGGGTTTTAAGTTTGAATTTTTCAAGTGCAGTGCATTCTGCCGTAGCAACACATGAAAATATAACCCATGTAGGTAGACCACACTACTATGGACTGTTATGAGAAGCCCAGTTTCTAAGTAAGGAGTACTAAAGAAAACAACAGTGCTGCAAATTCGTGCCTTCTTTGACTAGTTAAATTGAGGAGTCTGACAATAATAACTGTGCATTTGGTAGGGTATATCCCACGATCCACAGAATATGGACCTACGATATGGGTAAGCACCATGTGTTCCACTCAGCAAAATAGCAAGCAAGGATTCATAGTTTTTACTCAGGGAGGAATCCATAGTTTAACCCGCAATGTGCAGATCGAATCTCACGATGGGTACATAAAAGTTTTACACTCATCAAGTTATCAAGGATTGATTCAGAATTTAACTCAAAGAAAACATCAATTTAATCCCACAATGCACATCGGCGAAACTCATTATGGGTACACATCAATTTTACACTCAACGATTAGAGTTGAACTCAGAAACAAAATCAATTAAATCCAACAATGCATGGATCGAAACTTACAATGGGTACACATCAATTTTACACTCACTGATTAGAGTTGAACTCAGATTAAAAAAAAAAAAAAAAAAACAAAAAAAAAAAAAACAATTAATATTACAATTCACAGATCGAAACTCACGATGGGTACATATCAATTTTATACTCAGCAAACTAGCAAGGATCCATTCAGAGTTTTTTTCCAGGAAGAAACAATGGTTTTTACCCATGATACACAGACCTAAACCGGTGATAGGTGAAGGCGATTGCAACACTCGGCAAGTTGCAGCATCTATTTAAAGTTCAGAACAACAGAAAACATCAACGATTTAAATCCTTAAATCACCGATATAACATGCGATGGTTAAAATAAGGTTTACACTCAGCAAACAAAAGGGTTCTTCCTATCAATAACATGTAAACTTCCAACCATTACAGGGGATTTCACATTTCAAGGTTTTGGAGATGAAAACAAAGCGACTACCCAAAATCATGGTAGATCTCACAAAACGGACTGGATTCTACCATTCTGGAACCAAAAACATATTCACTAACGAATTATAAATATTTGTAGGAACATCCATCACAATCTTAGCTAAAATTCCAGAAAACTCTTCCAATGAAATCCAAAATTATATCATAAAACTCGTCCAATAAAAGAGTTAGCAGAGAAATACCCGATTCATGTAAGAATTTCCATCTGCTAGATACATATTCAAATACTACGCGAATCTCCACCAATCTTCAGTAGGGTCGCATTCCAATTTTCATTCTGGTCCAAGTATGCACTTCCTATCACATTCTTTTTCCCCTGCCCTTTTCCCCAACGTAGGTAGACTTCTTATAAAGCAAGTACCTACCTAAAATTACAGTGCATGCTCAACATCCCCGCAGCAACACACGCCTCTATCAAAGCTGTAGCATGAGCTGTCATAAGTGCGGCCTTGCAAGCATGCACTACGCAGCAATAAAATTCCTCCATTAATGGTGCAGTCCCCAACATCTTTTAACGCTGCATGCCCCTAATCAGGGAGAGACTCAATTAATACAGGCCGCCCACTAAAGGATTCATTATCCTCTAAAGTGCCAAATGGCCATTCAATTTTATCAATACTGGTTTAATTTTCCATTTTAAATCTTTTCTCCAAAGGAGGAAGAAATAAAATATCAATGTGAGTTTTAAGAAGGACCGTGACCAAGCTTAGTAATTATCTCGCTATATATATATATATATAAGCTTCTTTTTTTAACTACATTATGTGAGAATATACGGATAATGGGTTTAATATTTATTTACTTTGCAAATTACTTAATAACCATTTCCTCATAGCTTTCGCTGCTTTTATATATATATATATTATTAACTTGTTAACCCCGTTAGGTTAACCCTTTATAATGGTTTTTTTTTTTAATAAATATTTATTATGACTTGCTAAAGAACCATTTCCTTGTAATTGGAATCCTATAGTAGGATTTAATGCATCATGAGAGAATCAATATATATATATATGTATACCTTTATGTATTTCAAAGGTAATTTGCATTGTAATTTCTACATGTAGTCATGTATCAATATGCTTTTCTTACAATTGTGTCCCATTGTGTTATCTTTTAATATATATAAATATATATATCTGTTAAAGAGTAATTGTCATAAGAGCCTTGAATTATTTCAGCATAAATATATAATGTGGTAAAAAAAAGAGCTTTTCAACTATACACAAGGCTTTATGTAAATTAATATAAGAGTTAGCTCTTCATATTTCAACCGTTGCACGGATCCCTTGTTTTATTAATTAAAACATTGTTTTTTCTTAATTGACTCCACTTTAAAAAACCGAGGACTGCCATGCTAGTCATTAAACACTACCCCTTATTTTCTTAGTATTTACAAGCACACAGCAATTTATTCATTGAGTTTCTCAGTTCCCTTTTTCCGGGAAGCCCTTTCCCCCTAGTGGGTTCGTTGCCAAATGTCGTTTCAGTCGTTCGAAGCTTTCAGTCATTAACCCTATCAATTATAACCATAAATTGACAGAGGTTTATAGTGGATACTTACAGTGATGCTTACTTACACTGTGAGCTCTAGGTCGAGGTGGCGAGGGATGTTACATCTTCTCCCCCTTGAATTAACAACGTACTCGGTGTTACAAATTTTCCCAGCCTTGTCTCCTTTTCTTCTTCAGGTTCTTAATGCTTGCTTTTATATTCTTTAGTCCCTCTTGACAAGTAGGTCACCAAACCTGCATTTTAAGCATATATATGCCTGTCTACTATATCGACATTGTTAACAATGTAAAACTCAGGAATCTAACACCATACAATTTTCATAACATGTCAGTTATATTGCCAATAAGGAAACATATAGATACCATTTTACCTGTATTGCACTTTCCATTACTTTATTTTCAAGTCACAAGTTTATTGTTTAGTTATTACTTATTTACAACCTTATAGTTTAATAATTTCTTTTGTTTCTCCAGGTGATATGAAGGGTGCCATGATCGTCTTCATGCCCTTCAAATATCCCACTTTCCGTGGTGCCATGATATCAAGGGTGCCATGATCATCTTCATGCCCTTCAAATATCCCACTTTCCATGGTGGGGAGTTGGTGCGATGGCTGAGACCACGTTAACTCAGTCCAATTCACGCTGTAGAGAGACTCATGGTTACTGAGGAATGAGGCCAACACCTCATTGCATGCCCCTCAGTTAATCCTTGTGAGTGACCGAGTCCGCGGCCTACTTTCATGGCAGCATGCCTCTTGCAGGTAAAATCCTCTCTCGCTTTTCAACTTGGCGCATGAAAAAATATGTGCTAACCATACCGGTACTTTCTTTCATTGCACAAAAGGAAGTACCCAAGCATGATCAGAGTGTGTAGAATCACTAAGGGCCTCCCAACCCTGTTCACACCTGATGAACCAAACTCTCTACAGCCACCATCTACCTCTACATTCTCTCATCCGTCCAACATTAGGGTAAAAAGCATTTCCATATCCAAACCCTACCCTTTCATTCCTAGATTTTTGCTTTTGATTTGCTATTGTTGTGTGTGCAATGTGTTAATATTTAGAATCTTCTTTTATTTTGTTTATCATGATTTCTTTTTTTTATTTTTATTTTTTTATTTTTATTTCATAAGGTTGCACTATAGCCCAAGCTCATAAGTAAATCTACTTTCATGTCCTTGAAAGATTTGTTTCATACCTTGTGAGTATGTATGAAAGTCTCCATGTTTGCAAAGCCTGATTTCCTAGGCTTCTCTTGCATGTCCGATATTACATTGCATCTAACCACAACTTTTCATTCAGTTCCTGCATTCACTTAGCACTCATTTCATAGTTAACAGAATCTAATTGGAGGTTCTTTAAGAAGACCATATTCTACTTTATAACAGATCGCAACATAGCATCTTATATCCTCATTTACCATTATTTCTAAAGCAAAGCGATAGCAATTCCGAATAAGTTTTTACCTCATGTTATGTTCATTTAGGGCGCAAGCTCAAATGCTATTGCTGTGCACACCTGTAGGGGGAGCATCAAGGGTCTGTTCCTACTGTTTTTATGAACCCAAAACTTGAGAAGTTCCCATGAATCTATTATTCCCAACCAGAAACAATTGTTCTTAGTTAACAGTAATTTGTTCATAAAGGTGTTAGCATTTATGCGGCTGTGCCTTACTACTAACTCTTATTTGCTATATTTTTGTATACCTGCATAATCCTAACAATATGCACTTTTAATATCATCATCCTTTCAGCATCACTTATATTCTCAGTTAGATTTGCACATAATGAATTTAGCTACACTGGCTAGGATTTCGGAAAATATATGTACTCTTTTAAATGATCTATTCATCAAAATTCATTGATAGCTACCTTGTCCCCTTTTTCTAAAATGGTGTAAACTCAAATTTTTTTTTTATTTTTTTTTCTCACTTCACACGACAAGATGGGACTTCTAAAAAGAGTGGAAACATTTCCTTATAAGTCACATTTTATTCCTTGCTAATTGGCAAACAGAAGATACAGAACATTAATATGTATCAGTTCATTATACAATTTCATTCATTGCTCAATACCAAACAAAAGGTACAGAACTTTAAATTCCTATTCACCAGTTCCTTACCAATATAGATCAGTTCATTAGCAGCCAGTCCAATAATTAATGTAATCCCTAAAGGTTGCTTCTCAAATAAATCTGTTTGTCTTGTGCGTATTTATGCAGACTTCCAAAAATTTTGTGCAACTCAAAAGGAGAGGATACATTTGTCTTAATTGTGGATAAAACATCTTCAAAACAAACAAAATGTCAACATAGCTATGTACTTACCTCGTTCAGCCTCACATTGAAGTGGAGAAGCTGATTCTGCATAACTACAAGGTCAACATATAATTACTTGAAGTTGCTACACCTTACTGTACTTGTGCTGTAGATCAATGTGAGTTTGTCGATTCCTGTTATCTTAAGCAAACTTGATCATCAATTTAAGAAAACAAAATAGGTAGAATCATTTTTGAGCCCAGATAGGCCCGAGTGTTTCGACCTTTGCTCTGATACCATATGTAGTGCCCCTCTTATACCTAGGTGCCAAAGTGTGCAGAGATTTTATTTTTATTATTTTTACACTATTACTACAGAGGAGTCGAATCTGTTAGCAGAAACCTTGTTAAGAAAGATTCATGCACATTGTAAAAAATCATTTGAGAATTATCTTTAACGTAATTCGCAATTCTATACAATCACAATTAGGAGATCTTACTCGATTCATAAGTTATTCAATAGACATAGTTAACATAGGCAGGACAGATACAATGTTTTGTTCATGTAATAGTCCTTGGAATGATACCGATCTATATCAACCATTTTAGTTACGCATGAATACAACCATTACACCAGACTTATAGTTTTTATCGAGCGATCCAAGTGCAAGCAACGGGAGAAGGGACAAAAATCCCCAAGGTGGCTGTCAAGACACAACAGGGTTAGACAGTTACAGAATAGGATAAAAATAATCGAATGCATATATACTGTATAGTGCCCTGCCATACCTTCATCATCCACATCTTCCTGCACTTCACAACTTGGCATTAAATATTCAACTATTCAAAGAGAAAATATAAACTTATTTTATAAATGCAGCTAGCCACTTTAACGACCAACACTAACAACTAGTAATTAAAACTTCTTTTTCTAAGTTAAAGAATGATCCGACTGAAAGCTTCACTTCGACTTTCCACCCAACCAACTGACTCTATCTAGCGTGCGTTCTTCTTCCTAGAGTCACCCTCCGAGCTTGGGCGACGAACCCACTAAGGTCAAGGGAACATCCCCAAGTGTTCTAAACATGTTTCATGGTTCGACCATACCACTTATCAACACAGTGCTAACCAGATATCCATACCGGGCCATTACTCTGGATTGTTCATAATACAACACTCCCTTAATTCACAGTACTTTTCCATTCCAGAACTAAATCTTATTAATTTTTTCAGGAATCTTATTAATAAAAGGATTACTGTTTTATTCCAGAATTAATAATCAACCATTTGTAGAAAACTTATTAATAAAAATAATTGAGATTACATGCTTAGTAAATACAAGCAAATGCAAGGCATAACACGCAGACGTACGTTCTGGAGTAGTGATTTCATTTTCAATAGTTAGCATGCAGAGGAATCAATACTATACAGGATGCAATAACCGACATTTTCAGCATTCATCAATTTTTCTTTTAAGGAACACATTGCATTAAACCCTAACACATATGCAGAGGCAATGAGTACTCACGGTTTGCTGTTCTAACTTTCAGCAAGACCAAAAACACATGGCAATTTTCATAAAGGAAATATATGCCCATCATTAGATCGATTTATGCTTTATGCTAACAGCGATTGCCATAGCTTCTTAGATCAAATCCACACATATATTTTTCATAAAACAAGATACATGCCAGTCATCAGATCGACTTATAGATAAAAAGGGAATAACATCCAAGCATATTTCCATATCTGCGTTTGAAGTTGGGTGAATACAAAACAAGTTGCAGAGGTTAACCATTCATATGGTGACTGTCGATTTATACGAGAATGTTGGGGCTATGGTGACTATCGATTTTAGTGTCTGACGAGCACCGGATGAAAGTTGGACTCTCGACGTTTAGCATTGTAGTACAATTTTAACAGAGGACTTGGAGTTATATCTTGTATTTATACTTAATCATTCTAGGACATGGGTACACTATAAGTGAGGGTTTTAAGTTTGAAGTTTTCAAGTGCAGTGCATTCTGCCGTAGCAACACATGAAAATATAACCCATGTAGGTAGACCACACTACTGTGGACTGTTATGAGAAGCCCAATTTCTAAGTAAGGAGTACTGAAGAAAACATCAGTGCTGCAAATTCGTGCCTTCTTTGACTAGTTAAATTGAGCAGTCTGACAATAATAACTGTGCATTTGGCAGGGTATATCCCACGATACATAGAATCTTGACCTATGATATGGGTAAGCACCACGTGTTCCACTCAGCAAAATAGCAAGCAAGGATTCATAGTTTTTACTCAGGGAGGAATCCATAGTTTAACCCACAATGTGCAGATCGAATCTCACGATGGGTACATACAAGTTTTACACTCATCAAGTTATCAAGGATCGATTCAGAATTTAACTCAGAGAAAACATCAATTTAATCCCACAATGCACATCGGCGAAACTCATTATGGGTACACATCAATTTTACACTCAACGATTAGAGTTGAACTCAGAAAGAAAATCAATTAAATCCAACAATGCACAGATCAAAACTTACGATGGGTACACATCAATTTTACACTCAGTGATTAGAGTTGAACTCAGAAAAAAAAATCAATTAATACCACAATTCACAGATCGAAACTCACGATGGGTAGATATCAATTTTATACTCAGCAAACTAGCAAGGATCCATTCAGAGTTTTTCTTCAGGAACAAACAATGGTTTTTACCCATGATACACAAACCTAAACTGACGATAGGTGAAGGCGATTGCAACACTCGGCGAGTTGCAGGATCTATTTAAAGTTGAGGACAACAGAAAACATCAACGATTTAAATCCTTAAATCACCGATCTAACATGTGATGGTTAAAATAAGGTTTACACTCAGCAAACAAAAGGGTTCTTCCTATCAATAACATGTAAACTTCCAACCATTACAGGGGATTTCACATTTCAAGGTTTTGGAGATGAAAACAAAGCGACTACCCGAAATCGTGGCGGATCTCACAAAACGGACTGGATTCTACCATTCCAAAACCAAAAACATATTCGCTAACGAATTATAAATATTTTACGGGAACACCCATCACAATCTTAGCTAAAATTCCAGAAAACTCTTCCAATGAAATCCAAAATTATATCATAAAACTCGTCCAATAAAAGAGTTAGCAGAGAAATACCCAATTCATGTAAGAATTTCCATTTGCTGGATACATATTCAAATACTACGCGAATCTCCACTGATCTTTAGTGGGGTCGCATTCCAATTTTCATTCTGGTCCAAGTATGCACTTCCTATCACATTGTTTTCCCCCCACCCTTTTCCCCAACACAGGTAAACTTCTTATAAAGCAAGTACCTACCTAAAAGTACAGTGCATGCTCGACATCCTCGCAGCAACACACACCTCTATCAAAGTTGTAGCATGAGCCTTTATCAGTGGTGCCCTGCAAGCATGCACTACGCAGCAAGAAAATTCCTCCATTAATGCTGCAGTCCTCAACATCTTTTAACGCTGCATTCCCCTAATCAGGGAGAGACTCAATTAATACAGGCCGCCCACTAAAGTATTCATTATCCTCTTAAGTGCCAAATGGCCATTTGATTTTATCAATACTGGTTTAATTTTCCATTTTAAATCTTTTCTCCAAAGGAGGAAGAAATAAAATATCAACATGAGTTTTAAGAAGGACCGTGACCAAGCTTAGTAATTATCTCGCTATATATATATAAGCTTCTTTTTTCAACTAAATTATGTGAGAATATACGGATAATGGGTTTAATATTTATTTACTTTGCAAATTACTTAATAACCATTTCCTTGTAATTGGAATCCTATAGTAGGATTTAATGCATCATGAGAGAATCAATATATATATATATGTATACCTTTATGTATTTCAAAGGTAATTTGCATTGTAATTTCTACATGTAGTCATGTATCAATATGCTTTTCTTACAATTGTGTCCCATTGTGTTATCTTTTAATATATATAAATATATATATCTGTTAAAGAGTAATTGTCATAAGAGCCTTGAATTATTTCAGCATAAATATATAATGTGGTAAAAAAAAGAGCTTTTCAACTATACACAAGGCTTTATGTAAATTAATATAAGAGTTAGCTCTTCATATTTCAACCGTTGCATGGATCCCTTGTTTTATTAATTAAAACATTGTTTTTTCTTAATCGACTCCATTTTAAAAAACCAAGGACTGCCATGCTAGTGATTAAACACTACCCCTTATTTTCTTAGTATTTACAAGCACACAACAATTTATTCATTGAGTTTCTCAGTTCCCTTTTTTAAGGAAGCCCTTTCCCCCTAGTGGGTTCGTTGCCAAATGTCGTTTCAGTCGTTCGAAGGTTTTAGTCATTAACCCTATCAATTATAACCATAAGTTGACAGAGGTTTATAGTGGTTACTTACAGTGATGCTTACTTACACTGTGAGCTCTAGGTCAAGGTGGTGAGGGATGTTACAACAAAACCATGATTAGATCCAAGGTCAATGAAAATATAATTATATTATTGAACAATATTATGTTCAGCCTCAACCACAATAGATTGGTTTTCTGAATGGTATTTCTCTATTGTAACATAGAACCTAGGGATAATGCTTACTACATCCCTAACAAATGTCGAATATTTAATGTTGTGAATATTCTTGGAGATTCGATTTCGGTATGGATAATTTCTAAACATGTGATCTTCTCCACACATCTAATACTAAATAGTTTATGTTAGCTTCTCTCTCTTCAAACTATATAGATTATCCCTACCATGCGTATGTTTCTTTTGTTGATTTCTCACACGAGAAGGATTGAATCTTTTCTTTCTTTATAAAATTTATCCTCATTTTCCATCCATGTGTTATTGAATTTTGGATTACTTTTTTTTTTATCATAACAATATTTATCCTTCCTGTTAATCTCATCTAGAGTTTGGGTTTAATCAAACTCAATTTTGTCTTTGTAAGATTGAAGTAATACACTTAGAAAGCACAATATTTTTACCTTAATATCGCATATATATTTAACATACCCTGGAAACTCAAAGAATTTATTTTTATACTCATCTATGGTCTTTTTTCCCAAATTTAACTCACTAAACTCTTTGATTTTTTTGTTATATGACTATTATCTAGATACTTCTAGTTAAAGCACTTCTTGAACTATTTCCAAATGGTCGTTCCTTCTTCTATCCTCTTACTTTAACGCCCATTTCATTAAGTTTAGATTTATTGTAGTACAAGTCCATTCTAATACAGGTAAAAAACAACCTTTCTAAACCCCAAAATCAAGGTTTGTAAAGTGCAAGCTCTAGTTCCAAAAGTGCCAATTTCAAGTTCCAAAACTATACTTTTTCCTTTGATATTTCCTCTTTTGAAATTGGTTTTTGATCTTTTCCAATTTGATAATGGAACTTCTAGAACCTAATTTTTCACTTTTGAAAGGATGTTTTTGAAACCTTTAATACTTAAATTTGTGATTTTTAAAACTATTCTTGGTACATTGAAGTTCTAATTTTTCAATTTTGTAAACCAAAATTGACAATTTACAAGTATTGTATTCACACAAGTGAATATACAAAAATCCAAAGACTTTATTTGTGACAAACAAAATTTAATTGTGTTATTTAATAGAATAGTTCCATACTTTTTACAATTAGCCTCACATCGCTCACACCATTCAGGTGCAACAAGCAAGGCGACAATTGATCTAACAAGAATGTGCCATTGACATCATGACAATTATAAATTTTGTTATAATACAATTCCATTCCTTGTTACAAACATGATTTTCTTTCGATTCATATAGAACCATTGTATTTCTAGCATCATAGCCATGGATTAAAATCTCCCAAACTTTGTTTAAAGTTTTGATATATACATAAGTATTCCTGACACCATCAAAATACTCTATATATCCTAGAACGCTCATCTCATTTTAATATAACTCTAAAGTGTTCAATTTCAATCCTATTCTTTCAAATAATAATGAAAAAAATAGTAAACATTATTTTGTTGTACATATGTCCATATATTGACCTCGAAAATACCAAAGCATTTTTCCAAAACTTCCCTAAATTCTATACATATAAAATAAATGTGTGTTCTTGTTTCGATATGTGGTTTTCTTGGCAATATAAATTTATTTTCTAATGAATTTATATGTATTTCATGTAACAAAACTCCATTGAAATCGAATATTTTTTTTGTTTCAATTTTTCTAGTTATACATTATAAGATTAATATGTATAATTCTATGATATACAACTTTTGAAACACATCACCAAATACATGATATTATGTCCATTTGTGAATTGACAACATAAATACAAGAAATTTTAAAATAGACAAAATTGTTTTTACATTGTCAAAGATGTCAAAATATACAAAACCTATTCAAAAGAACGATTAATTGTTCTCTCACTAAATCAATTGTTGTCTCTCTAATTTCATCTGAATTTCTTCTGAAGTTGAATGTTTTTAACGAACTCACCATATCCGAATAAGTATCTATATGATTCAACAAAGAACACAATATTTTTTTTATCGTTATTTGTCTTTCTTGTGAACCATCAAATGTCCAACTAGATGGCATTTTGAAGCAGTTTTCCCTACTATTATCCGTTGAATGATATTGTCCTTCATATCTAAATAACATGTATTAGTTTTGATATATATCTCCATATTGGATAAATACATCATTGAATGAATTTGTGTATCTATGCACTATTCAACAATATATCGATACATTAAGGAACTATAAATAATACAGAAAATTTCAATTTAAAATGGGCCTTCCAACAATAATACAAATCCCATGTCATCTTGTATTAGCCAGTCAAAATTCTTTAAAATTAAAAAAGGGAGCACCTCTTAAACAATTTTTTAATATAAATTTGGGGATAGGTATCATAAAAAAAACTACCTTTTCTGTTCGTATTTTCAACATATCTCCCTGTGTTTTTACTCAAATTTCAATCAGGAGAGCTCGTTGGATGCGGAATTAAATTCCCATCCAAAGAGTACCCACTCGGCATACTTTTTACGGGCCCCTCTACCCCAAAAACAAGAAATACCTGAAAAAACGTTATGATGACATCATCATCACGTTTTTTCAGGTATTTATTTTTTTTGGGGTAGAGGGGCCCATAAAAATTATGCTGTGTGGGTACTCGTTGGATGCGGAATTTAATTCTGCATCCAATGAGCTCTCCTGATCAAAATTTGAGTAAAAGCACAAGGAGATATGTCGAAAATACGAACATAAAAGTAGTTTTTTATTTTCTTCCTCCAAAATTAATAAATATTAGTTTATTAATTTTCCTTACGAGGCCCATTTTGAGTTGAAATTTCCTCTAATTAGTATATTTTCATTGTTCTTGACCCAAAATAAGTACAAATTCTTCATTCTTTAAACCTTCCAATATTCCAATGAATGTTTTAATTTCCACTTTTTCTAATGAAGAAAACAATAGAGCAATGTAAAAATGTTCTCTTGTAGCATTGAAAATATCAAGATTGAACATCCGTGCATAGTAATGGTAGCAATTATGGACAAAGTGAGGTTCTTTGAAAAATGATTCTCTTTTTTAAAACGTTCAAACTTCAAAGACCAATACCTCTACTCCGAGGACAAATAATTTATTTTACATGGATCTTTGTACTACATACAAAAACCATTAATAGATATATATCCAAAATGGAAATACCTTGCTCATAAATTTAAGAAATTCATTCATCACAAACATGCACCTCATGTAAATGTAGATCTGAGATTCCGAATAAATACAAACATCACACAGTAAGAAAAAAACTTATTATTTAAAATATTGAACAAGGAAAGGAAGGTTCTGATATAAATTGATCCATCTATTTTAATTAAATCCTACTAGAATCGACTTATCATATCACTCTCTTACTTATCATACATAGATATGTTGAAGGGTTTATGGAAAATACAGTTTTTAGATGGTTGTGCTTGTATGTCATCACCCTCCAAAACAAACATTGATGTATTTATTTTTGAATATCTCACTATGAAATCCTCCCACACTTTGTCCATGTTTGTGTGCATCTTTCCTTCCTCATCCACAATACATATCTCTCGAAACTATAAAAATAAAATTCAATCCCCAATTTCTTATTTCTTTGTGACAATAAATTTCATAAGCAATGGTTTCCCTTCATTGACTCCACATTTAGATGACCAAATTCCAACATCAAATTTTGAAAGACATGCTTCCAAAAATTTCATCGCATTTGGTCGCGATTTATATAATTTTCCAATGTATTTATATTCAAATTCATCAACAGTACTTTCATTCACACTTTTTCCTTTATGGGAATATTTCTGATAAAATAGAAAGCCTTCCATTTCAAATTAAATATCAATAACATTTTTGTATGAGAATATACACAAAGAGAATGCATGTCATATATTTCATAATAAATTTTCTTTACCAAAAAGATAGAAAATAAACATTTTTTCTTACCTGTCATTGACTATCCAACATTTGATAAGAGAGTAGCATTGTTTGAGATATTGCGTTTTGCTCCCAAAATCCTTGTATGTTTCATTATTCTCTAAGGGTCCCAACTCTATGCTTCATTGTACAATGCCCATGGAGCTCCTAGATCCTTTCTATTTATCTAGATAACTCGTATTTCCATAATCAATCCAATCGTCTTGACCTGCAAATTACCAAGTACGCATTTTTTATTTTTTTGAACACATAACGCCATCCTATATCAGTAGAAAAACATTGATCAAAACATAGATAATGACCTTCTTGTTTTCCATACTCTTCTTGTCCATCAGTTTGGTAATTCTTTGTGGATTCTCCATCACCCTCAACATCTTCATTGCATATTTTTTTAAAGGACGATTACATCAATGTCCTATATTCCCGAATCTAGTAGATAAGGAATTTGAAAAAGTTAATGAAAAGAAACAATCTCAAATATATAGTTCTTGATGTATTGTCTCCACGATATAAATTATTATTGTATTTGGTGATGTGTTCAAAGAATGAAGAACTCTACTTCTTACATTCAATGAAATAATTGTCCCTTGAAAATAGATAAATTTGGAAACCATGTGATCTCAAATCCTATATTTTTTCTTTTGCAAAAACATGGGTCCTCAAGTTAATATTTGAAATTTTTGTCAAAGTTAAACCAATCAGTGGCAGGTTCCCATCCTTCCAATCCATTTAAATACGAAGAATATAAACATTCTACACCTTCAATCCAATTCTCCAATATTGTATACCAAAGAATCCTATGAAGGAATGAATTGAGTAATCCCTATAAATGACCTTAGTAGGATACTCATTTACTATTTTTAAAGTTATTGTTGAATTGAGTGAATACTTCATAAACCATACATGAATTGTACATAACATATATTAAAACATAATTAAATGTCCCTATATTTACTTCTAAGTAATACCATCCATTAGAGGGAATTTGGGGTCTAAAATGGGCCTTATAAGAAAACGCGCCAACAATAAATTTTGTGAGTTGGAATTCAAGAACCAATAGAATTTCAATAAAACGAGTCAACCATAATGGTTGAATTGAGATATTTGTCATAAAAGAAAACTACGTTTTTTGTTCGTATTTTCAACATATCTCCCTGTGTTTTTACTCAAATTCCGAGTGAGAGAGCTCATTAGATGTGGAATTTAATTCCACATCCAATGAGTACCCACACTGCATACTTTTGATAGACCTCGGTACCCCAAAAAAAAGAAATACCTGAAAAAATCACATTTTTCAGGTATTTCTTATTTTTGGGGTAGCAGGGTTTGTCAAAAGTATGCAGTGTGGGTACTCGTTGGATGCAGAATTAAATTCCGCATCAAACGAGCTCTTCCACTCATAAATTGAGTAAAAACACAGGGAGATATGTCAAAAATACAAACAAAAAAGTAGTTTTTTTCATTCTTCCTCCAAAATTAATAACTATTATTTAATTATTTTCCTTAGGAGGCCCATTTTAGAACTCAAATTTCCTCTAATGATATATCCATTTTAAACCTGGATCCATCAAGCACTGAGAGGGATCCAATTTCTTGAGGTGTACATTTTTTTACCAATTAGATCCCTCTCAGTAATAGATAGATCAGGGTTTAAAATGGATTTATGCTAGTTTAATATTTTATATTTTAATTAATTCGATATGTAATTTATAGTTTTCATTTTTTAGTTTTTTTATATTTTTATTTATGTCGGCTAACATAATGTGATAGGATCTCCCCCATACTATGTTGGAGAGCACATCACTTCTCTCAGTGCAATTCTAAATAATCCATATCTTCTTTTGCCAAGGAAGCAACATAATTACACATATCAATAATAACAAGTTCACAGCCAATTCTTAGTGTGTTGAGCAATGAAGGTCGATAATAACATCTGCAAGCAAATTGTGAACTATATTTCTTGGCATCAATGGAAATACCAATATACTCTTTCTTTATATATAATTTCAATCTTTTCTCAACATCATTTGGTAATTTTGTATCATTATCGTCTTCTTTTTTCTTTCTCTTCTTCTTAGGAGATTTTGTGTGTTTATCCAAGCATAAAATGTTGCACAGTTGTTGGAAATGATTTCAAGCAATATTATATTTTTCAATGAAATTCTTGTCACTGAGTCCCTCAAAACCATTAATATGAGCATAATGTGTAGAAATAATATCTCTGGTGCTATGAGAAAATATGCTAATAAGAAGCACACGAAATAGATATTACTACTAAGATAATTCTCACAAGCATACACAGAAAAAATAGAGAGAAGAAAAGAGACTAACTCACATGAATGAAGAGATGAATATTGGAGTATATACTTCCATTAATTAATGATGAATACTAGTGTACATAAATAGTACAATCCTCATAGAAAAAATCGATTTGTATGGAGACAACTCATAAATCTCACAAAGGTGGACTTACCAAATATGATAAACCCCCATATATGTATAAAGCACTTCCCAAATCAGTAAATGTAGAAATAATAGATCATTTCTATGAGCAATGATGCTAAGAAGAAGCACAGGAAATAGATCTTGCTACTAAGAATTCTCAGAAGCATACACAGGAAAAATAGAGAGAAGAAAAGAGAGTGAATCACATGAATGAAGAGATGAATATTGGTGTGTATATTTCCATTGAATAATGATGAATAATAGTGTACATAAATAGTACATCCTTGATAGTAAAATCGAGTTGTGTGGAGACAACTCATAAAGCTCAGAAAGGCTGACTTACCAAAATATAGCAAACCCCCATAGGTGGCTAAAGCACTTCCCAAATCTATCAAGGACCTCACAAGTTGGAAAAAGCATGATTGAGTTTTCAAGGAGATGGAAAAAACATGATAATCCTAGAAAATGGAGGAAAATTCATGAAGGATGGGTTGGAAACAAAAGCACCCAGTTTCCTAGTTTGACTAGCTTTACCTTTTCCATAGAAAAGCAGAAAAAGCAGAAAAAGAAGAATAAAGAAGAATCTATTGTAAAGTGATGTATACTAATTCTAGATGATCAAAAGGTGGTCAAGATCAACCCAGAACTAGAAATAAATCATTCCTAGGATATAAATGGCATGTATTGACTTTAATGTGCAAGTGGATACCAACTAATTGAGCTAGTGGGTGAATAATTAATCAAATAATGATTAATTATTTTATCCTAAGTTATGAGTGAGTTTAATATATTCGAACAGTCAAGAACCTCAAGAATTAGCAAAATCATGAATGATTTGTCAAGATTTATGGAAAAACATGCTAATCCTGGAAAATGGAGATAAAATCATGGAGGATGGGTTGGCAACAAAAGATACCAGTTTCCTAGTTAACTAGCTTTACTTTATCAATAGAAAAGCAGGATAAAAGCATAATAAGGAAGAATCTGCAAAAAAATGCAGTTACCAATTCTGGATGTCCATAAAGTGGGCAAGATTAACCCATAATCAGAAATAAAGCATTCTTGGGGTATAGATGGCATTTGTTGCCTTTAAGGTGCAAGTGGATGCCAACTAAATAGCTAATGGGTAGGAATTTAATCAAATAATGATTAAATATTTTATCCTAAGTTATGAGTGGCTTTAATAATATTCCAACAGGCCCCTTTAAGTATGAATTTATGATGGTATGTCAAAAATATGGGCATATATAGGGCACAACAACAAGGCTATGGTCACCCTTTAACAATTATTCATGTCTAAAAAGATGAAGAAAGAGGCAAAACCACATGAGGAAAATTCTCCCTCAAGAAAGGACAAGGCACAAAATTTTGAAATAATATGTCTTCAACATATCTTTATATTCACTTGAATGAGATAAATGAACTAATTTTGGAAGAAATAATTGATGAAGAAATCATTAACTCCATGATCATGTGCTAGAGTGTAGAACGTGCAAGAAAGAAGATGAGAGATTCCTAGTATCTCATCAATTGATGAAGTAGGAGAATTATATGAATGCTTCTTGCTACTTTCAAACTCTGATATGAAAAAACAATCTGAAATGGAAAAAATATCTATGCATCCTCCTTCCCAAAGAGTACAAAAATTAAGGAAATTTGTTACACACTCAATTCCCTCAATAACTGTAAAATTGTGATGAGTACAAAAATTAAGACAATTTGTTACACACTCAATTCCCTCAATAGCTGCAAAATTATGATGTGAATTGCATGCCAATGTTTCAATATGATTTAGAACCTTAAAATATCTAATATGAGGCTGATAAAAATATTATATATCATAAACATTAGAATATGGAACAACAAAGAGAAAGGCTTCAATGACTCCATGAGGATATAGAGCTAGACTAGGAAAACTATGAGCAACTGGGGAAAGTTGATAGGTGCAAAATTTTGAATGATGGATGGAATTGAGATCTGAAACATAAGTGTTTAGAACATATTCAAACATGTTTAATATCAGTCCAAATATGGCTAAGGTCATGGATAACCAACCACTGAAAGATAGACAATACTTGAAACCATGTAAGATAAGTAACACTGCATAAAAGACCAATGAGGAATCAGCTAGTGAACTTGGGATTTGTATAGTCTTAGGATTACTCAGAGGTGTGGTAGATGGTATGGATGGTGGTATTATTTCTATAGTTACATACATTTTATATTGAAAACAATATTCTAAATCAGATATATAATCTTGTGAATGAAGTGATGAAGAGTTGCTCAAAGACAAGTCAATATCTAGTGCAAAATCACAACTTTTGGGAGATGAATCTAGGAGAGTGATATTTCTGATTATGATATATCAGAGATTAAATCTATATGAGATACATGAGAGAAGGATTTAACTCTTGAACTCAAAGAATAATTTATATCACCTTGGAACTGTGCACTATGACAGTGTTCTGAGGAATCAACAGGATTCTCTAGTTCATCTGGAAATTTGATCTTGTGATCCTCAAGAATACAAGACATTATGTCCATCTTCTTATTGAAACACTTATTCTCTAAATTAAATCCATTTCTGCAATAATAACACTTGTATGTGATCCCTTTCTTCTTACCCTTCTTTACTTAATCTTCATTAGTAGGATTTGAACTTTCATATTCAATTTCTGACATTGGCTTCTTCTCTTTCACAATTTGTTTTTCTTTGGATTTGATATTCTTGATTCCTTGAACCATGAGAGAATGATCCTTTCCCTTGTAAGAATTAAGGACATCCATATGTATCAATTTATCTTTCTCCTTTGTTAGTGATTCAAGAAAAGTATTTAAAGAAGGCATTTTCCACTTAGGAACAACACGCCTAGTAGCATGAAAAGTAGACACAAAAACTGAGTAATCAAGACCCAATTTAGAAAGAATGGAAATGATAAATTGTTCGTATTCCTTATCAATCCCACATTGCTTGAGAATTAGAAAAAGTTACTTGAACTTGGTGAATAAACCCTCAAGAGAATTGAAACTACTTGGACTCAGTGAAAATAACTCAATCTCCAATTGATGCGCTCTTAGCTCATCTTCAACTCCAAAGAGAGTCTCCAATTGAGTCCACACTTGGTTTGGAGTGGTCAAACCATCTAGATGAAATATTAGACCAGGAGAAATAGAGAGGCAAAGAAATTCATAGGCTTAATCCAACCTATTATGCCACTTAGATTTCTCAATCACGGCATTGGGCTCATTCTCCAAATCTTGTAAGCTAGACAAGATCTTCTTTGGAGAGGGATAGGAGAATGGATGCACTCTACTGGAGAGAACAGATAGCTTCTCAAGTTTGTAGAACTTGAGAAACCTTGCGCTTTGATACCAAGTAGAATATTGCAATGTTATGCTCCCTATAGCTCTAATACCATGTAGAAATAATAGCTTCAATGATATGAGTAAATATGCTAATAAGAAGCATAGGAAATAGATCTTGCTACTAAAATAATTCTCACAAGCATACACGGGAAAAATAGAGAGAAGAAAAGAGACTAAATCACATGAATTAAGAGATGAATATTGAAGTGTATCCTTCCATTAATTAATGATGAATAATAGTGTACAAAAATAGTACATCCCCCATAGGAAAAATCAAGTTGTATGGAGACAACTCATAAAGCTCAGAAAGGTAGACTTTCCAAGCATGATAAACCCCCATAGGTGGATAAAGGACTTCCTAAATCAGTCAAGGACCTCAGAAATAGGAAAAATCATGAGTGATTTATCAAGAGTTATGTAAAAACATGCAAATCCTAGAAAATGGAGAGAAAATCATGGAGGATGGGTTGGAAACGAAAGATACCAGTTTTCTAGTTAACTAGCTTTATTTTATCCACAAAAAAGTGGAATAAAAGGAGAATAAGGTAGAATCTGCAGAAAATGGTAGTTACCAATTTTGGATATCCATAAAGTGGTCAAGATCAATCCAGAATCATAAATAAATANATGGCATGTGTTGACTTTAAGGTGCAAGTGGATGCCAACTAATTAGCTAGTGGGTAGGAATTTAATCAAATAATGATTAAATATTTTATCCTAAGTTATTAGTGCGTTTAATAATATTCTAACATCATGGAATTTGAAATATTCACAAACTAAAATCCTAGCTGATCTCTCATCCTTTTTCTACTTGTAAAATTGACGTAGAGTCTCTACAACAACATCATTTTAACCTAACATGCTTAGTCAAATTGATACTTTGGTTATATTTTCTACCATAGTGGTCAAGTATTCTTCATATTGAATCTTGATCATCCAATCATCTAAAAAAATTAGATCCATGATGATTTATTTTATTATTAACAAAATCATATTGTCTAATGCTCTTGGGATAGAATGGAAAGGAAAACTTTTGTAAAGTTTGAATATAGAAAACAATGTGTTCCATAATCTATCATTTACCAAAACAAAAGTAATATTGTATGTAAGGTTTTCCTTGGTTGAAACATCAAAGATATCCATATATTAATTTTGTAAATCCTACAAAGATATCAAATTGTAGAGTTAGTAAGGAGATATTAGTAATTACAGAACACATCCAGTGAATTGTAAGCATTGATTGTTAAGAAGAAAAACTTTATACATGCCACTCTTTGGCGGAAACATTTCCCTTTCCGGAGTAGGATTGTGTATTGTTGTATATCTATTTGTCCCTTGATTTCATGACTTGATCAATGAAGGGAGTGTCATCAAATTCCTTATTTGAAAAATATTGTTGTTGCATAATTTGGTAATATTTTTCAAGGAACATATTTGTGTAAAATATGAGTTGTCCAATGACGATATCTTGAATGGACTAAATTATATTTATCATTTTCAATGATTCTTTTCTGTTCTGAAATAGTATGCTTTCCGTCCAATCCTTGAGAATGAAACCTTTTAAAGATATCCAACTTTGGGAATTTCAAAAGGAAAAAGATATTTCTTTGAAGGTGAAGTAATATCTGGACATGAATTTGAATCTTGAACTCTTGGGATGAGGAAATATATTCAAATCTATTATTACTCTTAAAACATAAAGGAATTAGTATCCATATTCAATTTAAATGAAAATAATCAATTTGTTGGATCGTCTATGACAAGTTAAGAGGGTAGATGAAAGAAATATTGTTTGGAAATAGTTCAAAATAAGTACTTTGTGTAGAGGTATCTCTATGATAGTTACTATGACCAAAAAATCAAAGAATTCAGTGAGTTAAAGTTGGGGCAAATGGCCATGAATGAGTATAAAAATAAATTCTTTGAGCTTCAAAGGTATGTTAAATATATGCAATGGTAAGGTAAAATCTACAGTTTTATAACTTGATTTCCTCAATATTTGAAAGACAAAATTGAGTTCTATGAACCCAAAACTCTAGATGAGATTAACATGAGGCTAAATATTGTTATAGTTGAAATGAAAGCAAGCCTAAATTCCATAAGGAATGGAAGGAAAAGAAGAAGGAGAATTTTTATGAGGGAAAGAAAGGATTCAAACCTAGTTGTATTAGAAATACACAGAGGAAACCAATGCATTGTAAGGCTAAGCTATATAAGATGATGGAAGAAAATCCAAGTGTTATAGCTGATTTTACCACACACGGTTGATCACATATTTATGACATTCATTGTCCCTATGCAAACTCTTTAGACCCCATGGGCTGATATTATACTTTGATATTTGCAAGTTCATCCCTTAAAACCCATGTTTATTTTTGTATGCGACTTTTAATCCCATACTCGCCTGTACATGCGACTTTTGACCTCAAACCCGCGTACATCGGGATGTGTGCATAAATCCAAATATTTTTGGAGTTTTCCTTCATGTGTGTCCGTCTGAAACACTTGAATCTTGGCCTTCCATATGCCTTGAGATTGCTCATATTTGACCCTCCATTACCCCTTTGGAGTGCTATATAAGGAACCCCTTGGATACATTGAAGAGGAGGAATTGAAGAGCAACAAAACTATAGTCCATTGTTTCCATAGCTTGCATATATTTGAGTCTGCATCCCTTTGTCCCTTTGGAGAACTTTGCATTCTTCCCAAGCTTGCATTTTCTTGTGATATTTCTATCAATAGAGGGAGGATTGAGGTGGTGGAGGCCCAGGTGGAGGACTCGGTTTCTCCAGTTTGCAGACGTGCCAACAGAGTTTGTCACTTGTGTAATCTCTGATTTTATTAATACAAATATCTTTTCTTGTCCAATAATGTGCATCTGAATGAATATTGAATCCATAAATATGTTTAATTTCTTATACATTGTTGATTATATATTCTAGAGTAGATCTAACACCATATTATATAGCATTCTTGTTTTGTTTGTTGTTGTTGAGAGCAAATTGCTAGCGCAAGCGAGATTGGAAAAAGCTCAATGGGAATCTACTTCAACCATCCGGATTAAGATATGATCTGAGGTCCCTTAGTGTTAGATGTTTGGTTTCTCTTGCATATTGGGAAGGGGTTGATGTCTCGTGTCTAGTTGTCTGTTGTGGTACACCCCAAGCCATAGGAAGTTTCTCTCCGTAACAGAATTGGCGACCATACTGGGGACCTTCCTTTTTTTTATTTGGGGATTAGGGGCACAATGTGCTTGATCTTATTGACTTGCTCTTTGTTTCTCCTTGTTTCTGTGTCGCATGTTATAGTATGTTCATACATTGACACTCCCCTATATTGGTTTGACCCTTGGCCTACTTTTTACCATTGTCTTCTCTGTATATGCAGGTTTTTGGCTAAAAGTCGCATACATACGTGAGTTATTGGCCAAAATTCACGTATACATGCATTTTTTTGTCTAAAATTTGTGTATACATGCAGGTTTTTGGCCAAAAGTCATGTACATACGTTGATGTTCTTTATAAAGTCGCATACATCCTCCCTTTTTTGGTTAAGTTTGATGTGGGAAGTTGTTGGGTGGGTTGTGAGTGTGTCTAGGTCTTCCTGGGTTCTAGTGTTATATGTTGATTGCTTATTTTGTGACCAGAGACCGATTTTTCATTGATTTTTTCTTTGAAAATAGTTTTAGTCATTTATCTTTTTGTTTTCCCATTAGTGCATTACTCTTTTTGTATCAGTGTCTTGCTAGGCTTGTGTTTTATACTTGTTGCAGAGACTAAAAGTTTTAAAGACTTTTATTGCATTTTTCATTATTTTATAGTGAAAAATAAATAGTTGCATTCTTACTTGCATATCACATATGGACTTGAGGAGGTACTTGCATTGGATTTCTTGGATGAAAGTTGTATTTAGGCTTTCATATAGGAAGGATTGCATTGGCATTTTGAAAGGAATGAATATTTTTTCATCTCATGTAGTGGCATGCCCTATTTTTCATTCTACAAAGATTGCACTTGGCATTGTTTGTTAGGTGTGCATATTTACTTCACTGTTGATTCATAACTTCATTAGTTGCATGACCATTTCTCTTTGAGTAATCATAGGCAATTAAAATCAATGCTTAATAAAATGAGTTACACTCTTTTATTTTATAGGGTGCATCAACAAGATTAGGATTTAGGGTCTTGGAATAGTTCATTGTGAGTCAATTCTCCAATACTACTAAACACAAACAAGTAGTTTTCTATCTAGGTGAGATAGTGAAACCCTTGGTATAATTAGTGTTTCTCAAGATGCTCCTCTTAAATGGGAGTTAAGCACGAGGAAATGCATGCGATTGTGATTGGGATGACCCCTGGTCACTTTCTGTCAGCATCGGATATATTTCTAGGATCGTAATCGTATCTGGGGGCTCTTTCGAGAGATTTGGGCTTTTCTACCCTGCCTATATGGTCGATCCCTCCTGCGATTGTCTTCTTGAGCATTGATTATATCGAGGTGACCTTAGTTTCCTTACCTAGGTATCACAGGGGGTGCTTGCTGAGGTTATTCTGTAGGTGTTCTAGCTAGGTAGGGGTCGGACAGCATAGATGCTTTATGCGTTGAAGCTGAGGGCCACTATAATTGGTTACATACCTCCAATTGTAGTGTATGGGAGTTTCAAGCCTCTCCTAGGAGAGACATACCTGCTGCATTCGGGAGCTCACATATCCTCCCCTTGGTTTGCTTGTATTTTGGCTTTAGATTTTCTTAGGAGTGTGCTCTTTGTGCACTAGTGGGATTTTGGGATCGTGGTTACTTGAGTATATTTATGTTCTCTTGAGTTTGGATCCTTTTTTCTTTGGCATGCCTCGTATCCCGTCACCCATCCTTGGTCCTAGTACGGACCCTAGTGTCAGAATTGGGGGTATCACATCCCCTTACCATGTTCATGGATTTGGGAATGGTCATATTCCATCCTCTACTCCATTTGTGGAGGATTTTTATTCCCTTTTCTCGGTCTTTACACCAGTGGTCACCCTCATGGGGGTGGTAGTGGATACATGAATGTTGGGTCTTCACCTTACTTTCCTTCTTATGTCCCATCTTTCACCACACATTTTCCTTTGGATGCATTTGTCATAATCAATCCTCCTTGTTTCCTATAGTTTGGGCTCTTTACTGGTTGTTTCCAGTTGTTTTCGACTAATATTGTTGTCATGTAGGGTCCATTTTTTTTGTAAAGTCTCTCTGAGGTATTGAATCCGTTCATGCCTATCATAGGTATCATGTCTAAATTGGCATATAGGTTAGGATTTCACATCTACTTGCATTTTTCATGACCTTATGACCGTTTCATCTTAACCTTAGGTACAAACCCATACCATGATGTCACAGAACCTTCACGTTTCTATTAGAAGTGACATTATGCCAATGGTAGAGTTTTACCATACATGGGTACCCTAGTTAGATCCTGTATTGCATTTGGTGTCCATGTTGACATTTATCCTTTAGTTTATGGGAGTCCTTTTAGTATCGCCATGTCTTTGAGCAAGAGCTTCATACTCCTCTTGAAATTTATGTTGGTCATTCCCCCATGACTCCCTTGTATTAGTCAAGTAGTAATTGCATTATCATGAGTTTTGCTTTCCTTATTGATCCTTATGCTGGATTCTTGAATTTGATTATCAGCCGTATAGCCCAAGCTTGTCTCATGTCTAGCCAAGTAGAGACTCTTTTCACATCTTTTGCAGCTTGATTCCCCATTTTTTACTGGGAGGGGACCTTCCCTCGAGTGTCGCTATCTTGCACATGTTTCCTTGCATCGAGCATAGGTATGTTCCACTACTTGGAACTAGTTTGATTGTCCCCTGACACTCATCTCCTCCTAGATTTGTAACTATAAATCACTTTTATTCTTTTTCAAGATTTTTAAAATATATGAAAAAGTCCAAAAAAAATCAAAAAACCAAAAATGTGGACAGGAAAAGATGTTATCCTTGGCAGCAGTTGATTCGTGTCGCCTTCGAACATAGCACTCTATATCACATCCATTGGTTGGGTTATTATTTTGACTTTAGGAGATGTACTTGTTACTCTAAGTTTATATCCACTAACTGGTTAAGCTTCCAGTCCCTATGGAGCCTCTGTTGATGCCTACTGTGTCATAGAGATGTCCCAGTTTGCATATCAAGTCAATGTTGCCTACCTTCAGTTACCATTTTACTTTATGCTCTTGTTTAAAGGAAGTTGAATCCTGATTCGACCATTCCTCGGTTTTCTTGACTTTGCATGTCATCCATTCCCAGTACTGTTACTAGTTTGTGCACATCTTCTTCGAGTTCTTCCAAATTATACAACATTATTGAGTACCTCCTGTTGGTTGATGGGGGATTCTTTAATTCTCTCCTTCCAGTGGATTCCATACCATTGAATTGAGATCATTTATTCTAGGATAGGAGTCTAGAGTATTTTGAGTGCATTAAGACTTACAGTCATCAGTGGTAGGTTCTCTCACCATCGAAAGTTTTGGGAATACATCAATGTCCCCTGATAGATGGATTCTTCCAAGTGTTTGACCTCAACACAACTATTCACACTTGTTATATTTCACTCTAGTACCTTGATTCCCATTTTCATTATCAGTGGGTGATCTCGCGTCTATTAACGATATACATCAATGACCAGTAATGAGACGATGGACTACTATGTTCAACCTCGACACCTCTATTCGCATAGTAGGAAATGTACTCGTAGCGGTTTGTGTAGACAACCTTCCAGCTCGGTGGCATTTCACATATGCTACCTCCTTGATCGTGCTGGTGTTCATGAGATTTCAACTCTCTTGATTTGATTCCAATGTATGTCAGATATCTTCAGCCATTATGGAGATATTGATCCATTGTATATCTTCAGATTCTATCACTACAACAAAAACTAGATTTAGCGTCTCTTTTTGCATCCATTTTTGCATCTAGACCATCTTTCAATGTATTTTTCTTCATTTTTTGGACAAAATGGTGCAATTTCACGGGTTGGTGCTATTTTAGGCATTTTTTGCGTCCTTTTTCTAAATCTGTGCAAATTGTGACATAATTTGCACTGAGTTTTGCACCTAGTTATGTGCCAGGTTTTGAGCCTAGTTTTGCACCTAATTTTGTGCCTAGTTTGTACATATACTCTCTTTGCACCCCCTTTTACATCCATGTTTGCCTCAACTTTTACGCCCTTGTTTTCATCCACTTTTTCATCCACTTCTACTTCTTTTTTTGCACCCCTTCCCGCTCCAAGTTTTGCACCAAATTCTACATCATGTTTTGAGTCTAGTTTTGCATCTCATTTTGTTTCAGCCAATTTTGCATCCATTTTTTGTCCTCTTTTGCACCCACATTTTCATCCCTTTTTGCATCCCAATTTGTAACCATGTTTATGTCTTTTTTTGCATCTACTATTGCATCCACTTTTGTTGCATCCCAATTCACACCCATTTTTGCGCCTACTTTTACACCCACTTTTGCTTCAACTTTTGCATCCAAGTTTGCATATTTTTTTGTATCCAATTTTACATCAGTTATTGCATCTCTTTATGCATCCATTTTTTCATCCACTTTTGCATCCACTTTTGCGTTGGGTGTTACAACTACTTTTGCATCTACTTTTGTTGCATCCACTTTCACATCCAATTTTATATCCAATTTTGCGCCACTTTTTTCATCATGTTTTGCTTCCACATTTGCATCATTTTTTGCATCCATTTTTGGTGCACCCCATTATGCACCCACTTTTGCGCCTACTTTTGTTGCATCCTTTTTTGCATCCATGTTTTTATCCACTTTTGCATCCAGTTTTACACCCAGATGTTGAACATAACAACGAGGATAATGATTATGATATTGAGGATGGTTATGATGATGATGATAATGTTGTTGATAATGAGGAGAACAATGGCAGTGATCATGATGAGGATAATGAAAATGACGACATTGGAAATGAAATGAATGATGATGAGGGTGATGATGACAATGACAATGATGATGAATACAATGAGAATAATGATGTTTATCATCTTAAAAAATAAGTTGTTATTTGTCATGCATAAATTGTATGTGTCCTCCATGATCCTTTTCCACTAATCACATATTTTGGGTAGATGTTATTTCTTATTCCAAATATAATGATGAATAACTATTGAAAATTCCAATAATCATGATGATGATGATGTCAAGGACAATAGTGATGATGAAGACATGAATGATGATGACTATTGTGATAATCATGGTGACAATGACAAATATGATGATGATCATCATCATCATCATCATTTCCATCATCTTCATCATAAAAAGCATCATCACTGTCATTATCATCTAGTTCATCATCGTCATCATTTAAAGTATATGGGATATGTTTACCATTTAAAGCATGCATAACAAGTGGGATACAGTTACAATTTTAAGCATGCATAACTTATAACTATTATTGAGCACATTTTAATCTTGGAGCTTGTAGTGAAACTAGGTTTATTTGCCTCTACAAACACTTTAGTATAAGGATCATCATCATCATCATCATTTCTCATGTCATTCTCATTGTCATCGTAATTGTCATTGTCATCATTACTATCATCATCATCATCATCATCATCATCATTGTCATTGTCATTGTCATCATCATTATCATGTAATCACATAATTGTGAATTTCATTGTCATCAAATCAATTACATTTATGGCTTCTACTTTAGCACCCCAAATCAATTACATTTATGTTCTCCTTATGCTAGTCTATATAGGTGCAAAACTAGGTGGTTGATATCATCATGATGCTAAAATGGACACAAATTGCATCCACTATAACATCCCAAATAAATTACATTTAAATTCTACTTGTGCTAGATTCATGTCTAGGTGAAAAAATAGGCACATTATATAAAGATCTTGCTAAAGTGGAAAAAAGATGATTTGATGAACAAAGGTGACAACAAAATCAAAATACGATGTTTCCTCGATTTGGCATCTTACTTTTCATTTCTTATTATAGTTAATAAAAGTATTTTGATTTGGAGGGTAGTTTTGAATCACATAATCTAATTGAAATCCCATTTGAACATCTATATGAATACTACATGGATTATATATCTGTTTAAGTGAATCATATTTGTTTTAAAGGTGAGCTTATACATAAACTAATCAAAGGTTTTTACTATAGTGTAGTTTACGTACATTTGTGTTAACCAACTCCTTCAACTGCACAAGTTATATTTGTATGTACATGCATATGACAACTTCTACAATATACATATATAACATTTTTTAATTCTCAATGAATAAATTCACATCACTTCTAACCATTATCAACCAATAGATGAAACTAACCACAATAACTATTATCCAACCAATTCTTGTTATTTTTGGCTACCAAGTCATATTAACTTATAAACATTTTAAGGACATTACACTAGGTAATGAGTATAGAGAAAAGAATCAACACATTAATTTAGATTATGAGTTCTAAACATAGTAATTGAATGATTATTGTATCCAAATAATAACGAAGCATTTTAAAATGGGACATAAAAACCATTATTATTTAAATATGAATTACATATCCGAATGTAAATTTAGAAGTCTTCATTCACATTATAATATGCATCTAGGTCTTCCAAATTTTCCTTGTCAATGTTCATATGTTCTTTCAAGTACCTAATATTATTCTTGCTAAACCATCCTGCTAAAGTGGTATTGTAATCATCCTCATATTCACTAATTTCATCATATTCTGTATCAATAAAATTTGTTTCCAAATCAGTTACATGAATGTCGCCAAATATATTTTCATCATTGCTTTCAATATCATCCATATTATCTTCCTCCATAATATCATCTTCCTCCATGATAGCATCTTCTGAAGATGCATCTATGACCCTGCTTCTCCATATTGCTAAAGGAATATTGTCATCATTATAATCTTCACATTCTTCTACTAGATCTTCTTCAACTTGAACATCATCATGGATGCCAATTTGTTATCCCTCAACTATATTTGGTTGGTCATCATTGGTTTTCTCAGTATTGATTGAAGCATCTTCAAAAACATGTCTTAATCTTGGATCATAATGAATGACAAATATCCATTTTGGATCCAAAATAACTTCATAGAAAAATACCTATGCATGAATTAGATCCATACATTAGACATATGCTATTACATTTTTATTGTTATCATTAAACACATTTTTTTGAGTTTTGCATCCTTCACTAAGATCCCACATGTTCAACCCCATAAACATTTGTGCATCCTCTTTTCTATTTTCATGATTGAGATGTTAGAGGTTTAGTTCCCATGGAATATCCATTTTGTTATTTTTTTAGGTTTGGCCACTTTTGCTTAGAGTTCATAGGTCCAAATCAATTAACACACATTTGATGATTTTGATTTTGATTTTCCTTCCATAGGCCACAGGTTGAAATACGTTGATTATATATTTACATTTTTTATTCCCTTCTCCCTTCATAGGTCACATATTCAATTCCATGGACACACACTTTACATTATTTATTGCCTTCCGCTCTTTGAATAAGAAGGCACTTTAATCGTACATGACAATATATCCTCCATACTACATTGTAAAGGACCTCTCTACTCTCCATTCAACCACCAAAAATTTACTAAACAAATAAAGGGCATTAACACACTCCACCCATTTTAAGATAAATTTCCCTTCACCTTTTAAAATTGCCACCTTTTATAAATATAAACTCTTGGAAATACATATTGACGACCTTTTGATCCCATTTAGAGGCCCATAATGTCCTTATTCTAGTATTTCACTAAATCTTGAATTCATTTGATTTCCTAATCACAACAACGATCATAGAGGTGAAAGAATGGTTTGTACAATACTAAAACAATGGACACGAACCAGATGGATGCATCCAAAATCCCCTTCCAAGGTTACTTAACCATTAATAAATGTCAACAAAAGAGCTGAAAATCCCTCTAATTGATATCCACATAAATTCTATTCAATACTTTATAAAAACTTCTACAAATTACTTTCACATGTTCTCCTCAAACCATGGAAAAGGAAACATGCCACCTCCAAATATGGCATGTGTTGTCAACAAGCATATCTAATATATGATCCATGTATGCTTAAGTTCAACAACCATTCCCATGTTTCACGTAAGGTAAAGGAAAACGATTCATCAATATAATATTACATTTCCTCCACATATACAGATCCGTTAATATTATATTATATTTCCTCTACAAATACTTTCCATCCAACATATAATGAGATGGAATTCACAAATTGGCTCTGGGCAACTATGCCTTGTAATTCTTCTTATGCCATTTCCACCATGCCAATTCTCTCGATCCAAGTATAATATATCCACTTTGAGTTTCAACTACTTATCATTAATACCTTAGAGGAGAAAATAATGTTCCATTTGGGTAATCCATCTGGTTGGGTTGGAGCCATTGAACTTGTTTAGTTCTATTTTTGACAATCTATGCAACATATAGTAATAATTGTCTTAAAAAGGTGTCCTTGTACAATGTTAAGCTCTGTCCCTTATAGCATTTCTGATAAGACAACCATATATAAAATATTAAATGTGTCAAGAAGCAAAGAGTAAGAGACAACTATAAGTAAGTCTTATATTAAATTTACCATATAAGTCTTTAATTAACACTATCAATTGAAATTTAACACGTTGGATTGTTGTGATCTTCTTATCACTCCTCACCAATGTGATTGCAAGGCATTCTTTGAAGGTGAAGTCCATAATTTTAGTCCTTCTTCCTCATTATCAAGCCTTTTGGTAAGACAATAAGGAGGGTAGTGGCATGCATCAGCATGGAAAATGGTTTCGATATGAAGGTATACACATTAATTGTTTTCATTAAATAGCTTAAATACCTACCCATGACTACTGATTCACTGAATCCAATCTAGCCATTAATAAACGTCTTTTGGTTTTTGGTTCAATTTAAAAGGCAGATTGTTGAGACTCAGACATGCAGTGAGTTGCAATGGTTCAATTGACTTAGGATTGATTCCATTGCCCCTCCATCCCATACATGTATGCTTTCACGACAAGTGTTGAACAAAAAAATTTGATGCCCTGGCCCCGATTATACTAGCTTTGCTAACTTGCTTGGTATGTAGGAACTTTTTTTAATGTTGTATGACTTGTGTATTGTTTTTTCTTAGGTTCCCAAAACTTATCATTCTTACACCTATCAATCTTGGATTGCACGTGGATGCCCCAATATTCTTATGACATAGTCTAAGTAGTCTTTTTGTATAATGAAGTGTGCCCCAACTTGAAAAAATACACATATGAC
The DNA here is from genome assembly GCA_001517045.1 of Pseudotsuga menziesii. Classification (NCBI taxonomy): domain Eukaryota; kingdom Viridiplantae; phylum Streptophyta; class Pinopsida; order Pinales; family Pinaceae; genus Pseudotsuga; species Pseudotsuga menziesii. The sequence goes on along the minus strand of LPNX010962923.1, from coordinate 29,863 downwards.
AACTTATGACACACATGACAACTAGTATAGTTGTTATGTAAATAAAATGTCAAATTAATGATACACATGACAATTTAATGTGTTAAAAATAGGTTTTATTGAAAATATATAATTTTTTCATGTAAATAATAAGAGTGCTCAATTGTTGAAAATTGTAAAATTTTGAAAGAACAATTATAATTTTTAATTTTTTTGTTGAAAAAATTTAAGTAATTTATACTTGAAATGAAATTATTTATATGGACCTTAGATAAGTTCTCCAAAAATGAATTCCATTCCAATTGAAATTAATACCCACCCTTCAAATTTTATCACTGCTCTTTGTTCCGCACCATTATAACTTATAGATACAAACAAGCTAATTCACCCTAGTATTCAAAGGGAAAGTCAATGCCATTTGCTTGACAAACAAACACCAAAATGTGAACTATTTGCAAAAAATGAAAACAACCCTGTTGTAAAAAACATTATGCAGGATAGGGAAAAAAGAATTGGGTCAAAGAATACACTTGAGAGTGTTGAAAATATGGCGTCAGATGTGCAGTGTTGAATGCAAAATTCTAGAAGTGGGAGATATCGGACAATGCAGTGTCTGAGGATATACAATAAACCACATTAAGGCCTAGTTGTTTCAATTTTATTTATATTTCAATATATTATGTAAAAGTTTCTGCAAGTGCAATGACAATGATCTCAATTGGTAATCTCATCCAGAAGAGGGACTTAGAAAAAGAAACCCTGGGATAAAGCTAAAAAGAACCCATAAACCTCTACATTTTTTAATTGTTACGAGAAAATGTTTCCACTTACCGTTAGGTTTCTTAGCGTGCTTGAAAGCTTGCGTTTGGCTATGACTGCAACTGCCATCACTATGTAATCTTCAACTCGTAAATACAAATTTGAACAGTATTGAAATATTAACCTTGAAATCGCCCAGGACAGACTAGCGCGAGAATTTCGCTCAATGGAGGACGACGACCCAATACATAATACATTTCAGTTGGATGGGTTGTTCATCAAACAACAACACTGTAACTAAACTCATCTATGTTCAAGGCTTCAATGGCACAAGGTATGTTTCAATCTATATGGCCATCCAAAAAAATTTCAATTTATTGTTTTTGAGTTTAGTTGATATTTGAATGATAAAATTTTAGCCCTAGAACTTTGAAATTGATTCAGAAATGGGCTTTTTCAGTTGAATTCAATCACCCTTTTTTTAAATTAAATTTTGTGTATAACCCTACAACTCTAAAATTGCTTCATAAATTGCTCAAATGCAAGCTAAAGATGATGCTAACTTGGAAAAAGGATTATCCAAGTAGTCGGGTTAAAAAACACTTGTAAAAGAGAGTATGGATAGCCCCTCCATCCATTTTTCATTGTTAAGGTTTTGGCTTGACTTCTTAATTTCCAATCTGATGCACCTAATTTCCTCCTCTTTTGGTATCTGGTAGGTATGTTCTTCAGCCACCAGAGCTTGTGATTTGAAACCTAGTTTCTATGGTGTTCAACATTTTCAATTAACTGGTAAATATTTTTTCTTCAGCTATGAGAGCCCATGATTTGCTAGGAGAGCATGTTGTTTGAAGGTTTTGGATGCCTGCCCATGGAGTTCCTTATTTGTTGTTCTCCATTTGTGGGTAAGAAATATTTGGACTTTCAAGAGCTATAATTTGAGCCATGTTTGACTGTTTTATGTTTAGTGATAAAACCTCCATTTTTTGTCAACGAATATATGACTAATATTTTGGCTACCCCATCGCAGTTTGTGACAGTGGGTGTGTTTTAAGTGTCTGATATGTGGTGTATGTTGATGAACTGTTGCTACCATAGTGGGTGTTTGGGTGGCAGATATCCCATATATTTGACCAAGTTGTAGTTTGTTTAGGCCTAAACCTTCAAAGCGGATTGAAGACATGTCCATTCCAAAGGTTAGTGTAGGTTGTGATATAGCTTATGTATTTTTTTTCTTCAGAATATCTTGATGAAGGAATGTTGGTGCCCAAAAAAATACATCTATTTTAGTGCGTCGAGATCTAAGAAGACCTCGCATTCCAATTTTGACAAAGAAGAAAGAAGAGCACACCCTTTCACTTCTCTGCCAGTTTAGGTTATATTTATAGTTTTTTCAATGTAAATGGTGGCTTCAAGTTTGCAGTGCATTTATTTCGATATGTTACTAGTTCTTATAATTTATTTTGGTGTATGAATTATGTTTCAACTTTCTAAGCATTAGGAATTTATGATTTTGTGGTTCAGATTTAGTTGGACTAATACATATGACCAATGAATCATGCTGAGATTAGAATTATAATTGTTGTTATTTGCAGGCCAAAAGAAATTGAAAAACCCAAAGATCAAGCTTTAGTACCTAAGAATGGGTTTCAAACTTTCTGATTCTTCTCAGTTCAAATTTGTAAGGATGCACACCTTTTTACTTCTCAAAGACAATGACTATCTATCACTAAAGACTACATAATAGATTATTAATTATTCATAACTTAAACATGCAGCCTGAAGATTCAGAGTGGGATGAATTTGGTAATGATCTCTATTCACTACCTGAAGTGCCTCAAGCAATACCAATATCACATTCATAGCCAGTGTTTACAAATAAAGATGACAAAGAAAGCAATATTAAGGCTCTTGTTGATTCAACTACATTGGAGTGGCAGCGGTGAGACATCTATCGGTTGTTTATAATGTCCTTTTTGGTGTATTTCTTGGGAATAATTTGAGGGATAAGATTAATAGGAGAAAACAGGTTGGAGTATAAAAAATACTAATTTCATGTGTCTTCCTTACACTTCCATCTATCTTTGCAGGAAAACACAGGAAGGATATGCTGGAAGAGGATTTGGCAGAGGTGCGGGAGGAAGGGGTCTAGCAGGAAGAGGATTAGGTAAATATCTTAGGATTTTTGTTTATAGGATTAGGTAAATATCCTAGGTAAATATCTTAGTATTAGGTAAATATATTAGGATTGAGGATTAGGTAAATATGCCCAAGAAAGAATTGAGAGCTACATCAAACCAAGTTCTTGCACTTTTTCAAGATAACTACCCAAAATTGGTAGCAAGAAAGGTCTGTAACTACCCAAAATACATATGTTTTTTCCTTTACCGATTTTTCTTCGATCAATATATTTTATATTCCTGTTAATGAATAGAAACATGACGTTGGTTTTCATAGTAGATCTGGTGTTTGTGGCTTTTGGCACACCAAAAATTGAATTTTTTGGTGAATTTTTAGATATCTGTTACCTGAAAAATGGTTGCTGGTGTCAAATCACATATATCTTTGGCCCTTATTGAAAAAGGATAAAAGTTACAAAATATATTTTATAGAGATATTTTTTATATGATTGTACTAATAGAGATCTTTAGGCAGATCTCTTTTTATATGCTTTGTTGTATGTACTAAACAATGCAATAATTTTCCACTAAATATTTGAGTATGGACATTAGATTATTAGTTAGTGTTTCATATATTTGTTACTGTGAAAATGCACTAGTTTTCAAGACAAGGAGTTCTATCAAAAGATCTTTGGAGACGATGAGAAGCTGAAGAAGTTTCTAAGGTGGAGGGAAAATTCTGGTGAAGGGCATCAAACTCGTTGACTTCAAGCCTGGTGGTGTCAATTCCATGAGTCAAATCACAAATCTTAAGAATATGCCCAAGAAATAATTGAGAGCTGCATCAAACCAAATTATTGCTCTTTTTCAACATAACTACCCGGAGATGGTAGCAAGAAAGGTCTGTAACTACCCAAAATACATATGTTTTTTCCTTTACCGATCTTGCTTCAATCAATATATTCTATATGCCTGTTAATGAACAAAAAGATGACATTAGTTTCATAGTATATCTGGTGTTTGTGGGTTTTGACACACCAACAATTGAATTTTTTGATGAATTTTTAGATATCCGTTATTTGACAAATGGTTGTTGGTGTCAAATCACATATATCTTTGGCCCTGATTGAAAAATGCTAAAAGTTACAACGTATATTTTACAGAGATATTTTTTATATGATTGTACTAATAGAGATCTTTAGGCAGATCTATTTTTATATGCTTTGTTGTATGTACCAAACAATGTGATATTTTGCCACTAAATATTTGAGTATGGGCATTCGATTATTAGTTATTGTTTCATATTATTTTGTACTATGAAAATGCAATAGTTTTTTAGGCAAGGAGCTCTATCAGAAGATCTTTGGATACAATGAGAAGCTGAAGAAGTTTCTGAGGTGGAGGGTCCAAATTCTGGAGAAGAGCATCGAACTCCTTGACTTCAATCCTGGTGGGGTCAATGCCATGATTCAAATCATAGAGCTTAAGAATATACCCAAGAAAGAATAGAGACCTGCATCAAACCAAATTCTTGCACTTTTTCAAGATAACTACCCAGAGATGGTAGCAAGAAAGGTTTGTAACTAGCCAAAATACATATGTTTTTGCCTTTACCGAGCTTCTGTAGTCTTGAACAATAGACATTTAGGTACAGTAATGGACTATAAAACATAATCCTTCTGTCAATGGTTATTGAGGAGGTGCCTGCTGCATTCCTTATGTATAAGACAAGTGATTTCTTCTATCCATGATGCAAAATATTGTCAAAGAGTCACCGTTTTGCCTTCGTTTGTGAGCTTAGTTGACTATTGTCCACAAAATTATAGTAGTACAAGCTAGAAATTAAGATAACACCAGGGGTCGTGACTCATTAGGGAGATTGATAAGAAAATGTTCCATTATAATTTGCTACAAATTTTTTATCTGAGAAATGTTCCCTTTTGATAGCTCTCAACACTAGCTCTCAGAAATGTTTGAGGTGGCAACTGAGTTAAATACATGGAAAGGAGTGGACAAAACACTCCTTACCATTCAATTGCATCATATTTAATAGCATCATATTTTGATTGGTCTCTGCATTCAATTGCAGGTCATATGCTCAAACCATTGACAAGTATCTATAAGCACATCAAGTAACAAAATAAGAAACAAGTACTAACCAACCAAAGCTTGGACAGTGTCACTAGATACCATGATACTGATATTCATGTTCACATTTTTTCTAACCTTTAAAAACTAAAATAGTTTATGTAAGAATATTTCCCAATGCAAAAGTATTTTTTGAGAAACCATGATCTCTGTTTTCATTTAAGTACTGTTAGAACTAGGCTTAAACCCTAGCCAATGAAGAGGCTTTTATTGAAGCATGAGAACTCTTGTTCTGTTTTTATTTTTAAGGGATTAAGGCCCTTCAAAAGGAATTGATCTCTTCATATCTTGTTTTTTTGTCGAGGGGCAACATACTTAGTGCCCAGTAAAATGCCTATTGACAAACATGATGTCTTCAAAATATGGCTTTAGCTCATCTACATTTTTGAAGTGCTATCATTTTGATTAGCATTATGACATATAGTTCATAACATGTTCTTCACATCTTGGAAGCATCTGCAAGTTGATCAAATTCAAATGAGATAAGAGTGGGGAATAGAATCCAAAGGCGAATAATACACTAATTTCCAGGTTGTCAAAACTCAGGCCATTTATGGCATCATAGCCATTTATTGGTTTTCATTTTTTTGTCTCCTTGCAGGGGTCCTATTTGTAGCCATCATAACAGAGCATTTAATGCTTTCAAATAATCTTCACTTATAGTGGCAATGGCCCATAAGTCCTTTTCAATGGCAGCTGCACATTCAACAAACATAGTAACTAAGTATTAGATGACAATGCAGTCATAAGGCCACAAGTAATAACATCATGAAAAGATTCATTGGTATTCTACATTCCATGCATGCTTGTAATCACATCAATTTCTCAAATTTAGGGTTAAACTGAACTAGTATGCAGACACCCTGAGAAATATCCAATTAAAATCCCAATTGATTAAACATAATACAGAGAATGTATCATGTGTATCGAAGAACATTTCCTCATTTTGTATTTTGAAAATGCACTATTGCACGTGGTGATTTAAATTGTACCTTGTGGAGCATGTGAAATATTTCTAGTCAAAGGACAAACTATTATGTAGTCTTGAACAATAGACATTTAGGTGCAGTAATGGATTGTAAAACAAAATCCTTTTGTCAATGGCTATTGAAAGAGGTGCCTGCTGCATTCCTTATGTATAAGACAAGTGATTTCTTTTATCCATTATGCAAAATGTTGTCAAAGAGTTTCATTTTGCCTTTGTTTGTGAGCTTAGTTGACTATTGTTCACAAAATTATAGTAGTTCAAGCTAGACATTAAGAGAACACCAGGGGTCGTGACTCATTAGGGAGACTAATAAGAAAATGTTCCATTATAATTTGCTACAAAGTTTTAATCTAAGAAATGTTCCCTTTTGATAGCTCTTAGAAATGTTTGAGGTGGCAACTGAGTTAAATACATGGTAAGGAGTGGACAAAACACTCCTTACCATTCAATTGCATCATATTTAATAGCATCATATTTTTACTGGTATCTACATTCAATTGTAGGTCATATGCTCAAACCATAGGAAAGTATCTACAAGAACATCAAGTAACAAAATAAGAAACAAGTACTAACCAACCAAAGCTTGGACATTGTCACTAGATACCATGATACTTATAATCATGTTCATATTTTTTCTAACCTTTAAAAACTAAGACAGTTTATGTAAGAAGATTTCCCAATGCAAAAGTATTTTTTGAGAAACCATGATCTTTGTTTTCCTTTAAGTACCATTAGAACTAGGCTTAAAGCCTAGCCAATGAAGAGGCTTTTATTGAAGCATGAGAAATCTTGTTCTGTTTTTATTTTTAAGGGATTAAGGCCCTTCAAAAGGAACTGAGCTCTTCACATCTTGTTTTTTGGTCGAGGGGAAACATACTTAGTGCCCAGTAAAATGCCTATTGAAAAACATGATGTCTTCAAAATATGGTTTTAGCTCATCTACATTTTTTAAGTCCTGTCATTTTGATTAGCGCTGTGACATATAGTTCATAACCTATTTTTCACATCTTGGAAGCATTTGCAAGTTGATCAAATTCAAATGAGATGAGAGTGGGGAATAGAATCCCAAGGGGAATAATACACTAATTTCCAGGTTGTCAAAACTCAAGCCATTTATGGAATCATAGCCATTTATTGGTTTTCATTGTTTTGTCTCCCTGCAGGGGTCCTATTTGCAGCCATCATAACTGAGCATTTAATGCTTTCAAATAATATTCACTTACAGTGGCAGTGTCCCATAAGTCCTTTTCAATGGCAGCTGCACATTCAACAAAACATAGTAACTAAGTATTAGATGACAATGCAGTCATAAGGCCACAAGAACCAATCATCATGCAAAGATTCATTGATATTCTACATTCCATGCATGCTTGTAATCACATCACTTTCTCAAATTTAGGGATAAAATGAACTAGTATGCAGACACCCTGAGAAATATCCAATTAATATCCCAATTGATTAGACATAATACAAATAATGTATCATGTGTATCGAATAACATTTCCTCATTTTGTATTTGGAAAATGCACCATTTCCCGTGGTGATTTAAATTGTACCTTGTGGAGCATGTGAAATATTTCCAGTCAAAGGACAAACTATTTTGTAGTCTTGAACAATAGACATTTAGGTGTAGTAATGGATTGTAAAACAGAATCCTTCTGTCAATGGCTATTAACAGAGGTGCCTGCTGCATTCCTTATGTATAAGACACGTGATTTCTTCTATCCATGATGCAAAATGTTGTCAAAGAGTTTTGTTTTGCCTTTGTTTGTGAGCTTAGTTGACTATTGTCCAGAAAATTATAGTAGTTCAAGCTAGACATTAAGAGAACACCAGGGGTCGTGACTCATTAGGGAGACTGATAAGAAAATGTTCCATTATAATTTGCTACAAAGTTTTAATCTAAGAAATGTTCCCTTTTGATAGCTCTCAACGCTATCTCTCATAAATGTTTGAGGTGGCAACTAAGTTAAATACATGGTAAGGAGTGGAAAAAACACTCCTTACCATTCAATTGCATCATATTTAATAGCATCATATTTTGACTAGTCTCTGCATTCAATTACAGGTCATATGCTCAAACCATAGAAAAGTATCTAGAAGCACATCAAGTAAAAAGTATCTTCAAAAGGGAATTTTGGTGTTTAGTGTCTTTCCAAAGTTGTAATAGGGCTCTTTCCCTAGGAGGCTTAAGCTTCCGAAGTAGTTGGGAGAAGTGACTAAGGTGACATCGGTCACTTTCCCCTTATATGCTTACCGGTAGCTTGGAAGGCTATTTCAACTGGTCACACCACCAACTTATCGACAATGTCTTACTACATGCAAAAAAGAAGCCATTGGTATTATTCTTAAGCGAAATGCACACTTCTATGCTTTTCCTCCTTATTCTAGACAATTTTTCCATCTAGAAACTCAAGATGCATTTGGACATTTTGAGGAGTAACATAGTCAATCACATACTTTTCTCTCATGAGAATGTTGGTCTACATCGATTTGTTCAGTCTAATTTTTCCTTACACACGACTACAACTTCAACCAAGAAATGGTTATTGCATTGAATCCCATTTGCTGTAAAAGGATTGCATCCATATTTCTTCCATCACATAAATGATGTTGTCTATAAACTTCAACTTCTATCTTTGGTTGTTCATTTCCATTGTGACTGTCTTGTTCTTGACAATTATTTTTATAAAATGCTTGCTTGATATGGTCATCATGATCCCCTATGTTCTGAAGAAGAACAAGATACTGCAAGGTACATGTGGAACATTTGAGAAGTGTTCTTTGATGGAGCCACTGAAATAGTTTTAATCAAAATAATTTCTCTTGAGGTTGTTTCACAACCTTCTCACTTCCAGTTCCAACTATAAGAAAATGATTGAAGGTTTCATGGATTTGTAATTGCAATGTGTTCTTCCCTTCCACCACAAATCTTTTGTTCTACTAACCACAATACATAAGAATCCTAAGGACAAATAGTAGAGTTCTATACTCTAGTGTGTTGATAGAGAGGTAGAGGGTTGTTGTTTACATTGTCATTAGTGCCCAGAGTGATCTTTATGAGGTTGGTGTCCATATTTGTTTTTATTGACATTGATTCCTATCATGGCCAACTTTTGATGATAGTGTGATTTTCAATAACCAACAACATTGACAGTTTTGAAAAGTAGCGTCAGGTTTTCTTTGGTTACCTTCAAAGTTTTGTACATTTCATTTCATTGGACCATGAAGCCCTTAGTGTTTAGCTTATCTAAGGAGGGTTTGGAATTTGTCAATGGTTGCTTCCAGTGTGATTAGGTTGTTAGGATTTTATGGATATCCTATAATGCAACAACTTTGAAGATGTTCCAAAGGAGATCCAACTTGTCATTGGTTACCGTCAAAGTCTTTTCCCATTTTACTTCTTTGGATGTGGGAATTCTTAGTCATCATTTCGAGGAGTGTTGGAGTTTGTTTATAGCCACCATCAGAGTGATTAAGTCATGAGAGGTTTATAACATCTCTCAAGTTCCTCCAAGCTTCTAGCTATCTCTTCTTTAAGTTCTTTGCCCAAGATATTCATTTCGGGATTTCCACACAGGTCCCGAGGTAAACTGGTATTTTCTCCATATTCCATTTTTTTTTTCCTTTTGGGCTCAGAATGTTTTTGAATATTGATAGAGGCTATTTTATAGAAAGTTGAGCAAAGACTAAGGTTATTTGTTTGCAACAAAGGTTCCTCAGTTGAGATGTTTCCTCTTGTACTTGGCCTTCCTTAATGTTCTACTTGATATGTTTGAATTAATGAGCACCGAATTGATAGTGACATGGCTAGTACTAAAATGTTGTGGTTCATAGACTCATAAAGTGAAAAATGTTACCCTTCTTCCCATCAATCGAGTACCAGTCTACCACAATCTCGTACTCTTGAAGAACCATTTATTTTCCAGCGAATTTTTCTCAACATTCCAAGATCATATGACATGGAAAGCTTCCATGTATTTGAAATTTAATTTCAAACTTGTATCTCCTTCAAAGCTTACCTGCAAAATCAAGTTTCAGTTTTTCCAAATACCATTTCAGTAGATCTATGATCAATAATGTGTGAATTAGGAGTTCGATTTCTCAAAGCCTTCTAAAAGTTCCACCTTCATTCATTTGATCATCCTATCTACGACTTTGTTAGCGCTCTTCCTAGTCCCATTTAGACAAGAATTTTTTTTTCTGAGCAATCTATAATCCTCTCACTTTCACTGGCTCAAGATTTCCCTTAGCCACTATGTAAAATTTTGATGCTTTGTGAGTGAGATCCAAGTGAGATATTTTGAGAAGATATCTTAAAGCGTACTCTGAAGATTGTTGGAAATATGACAAGTTTCCATTTTTCCATTTACTATAAATTGAGAATTAATAAGACCATGATCCTTTTTAGCATGAATATGTGGCTCTTTGTTTGACCTTCTCTGATACAAATTGGCACTCGCTGCACATGCTTCAGATTTGAACATCAACATAATATAAATTTAGTTAGATATAATAATTTAATATAATTGTCAAAAAAACATGAACCAGGGAATTTGTCTCAACATTCCAAGATCATATGACATAGAAAGCTTCCATGTATTTGAAATTTAATTTCAAACTTGTAGCTCCTTCAAAGATTACTTGAAAAATCAAGTTTCAATTTTTCCAAATACCATTTCAACATATCTATGATCAATAATGTGTGAATTAGGAGTTCGATTTCTCAAATCCTTCTAAAAATTCCACCTTCATTCATTTGATCATCCTATCTGCGACTTTGTTATTTCTCTTCCTAGTCCCATTTAGAAAATAATTTTGTTTTCTGAGCAATTTGTAATCCTCTCGCTTCCACTGGCTCAAGATTTCCCTTAGCCACTATGTAAAATTTTGATGCTTTGTGCGTGAGATCCAAGTGAGATATTTTGAGAAGATATCTTAAAGCGTACTCTGAAGATTGTTGGAAATATGACAAGTTTCCATTTTTCCATTTACTATAAATTAAGAATTAATAAGACCAGGATCATTTTTAGCATTTATATGTGGCTCTTTGTTTGACCTTCTCTGATACAAATTGGCACTCGCTGCACATGCTTCATATTTGAACATCAACATAATATAAATTTAGTTAGATATAGTAATTTAATATAATTGTCAAAAAAACATGAACCAGTTCCTTAATAAAATATGAGGAGAGTCTGCTAAATAACCTTGTATGGTAACGATCTCAACTTAGTAACTAGGAGGCATGTGCTTTTCTTCATTGAAATAACTGGTTGAATAACTGGCTCATGATGTAGCATTTCCTTGGGCTAAAGCTAGAGGATTCCCAAACATGTATGGCATATGTGGTGGAGGACTGGAAGGTGCAGTTTTATGTTTTTTACGATTGAAGATTGCAAAGTGTGAGTAAAAATCTAACAATGAACCAAAAATAAAAACAATCTATGATCTGCTACAAGAATTTGGAACGGATGGAATCAAATGCCTTCGAATTTGTGATCTGGAGTTGTGCTACTAGGCCATTAGTACCATTGACAATTCGAAAGCTATCAAAAGTTCTCAAAATTATGGATTCGACCCCTTGGATGTTGATCGAATGCTTTTTTTTTTATAAAACAAATCTTTTTAGATCTTGAGAATTATTGACTGACATCTATTCACAAAATATTTAAATGCTACCTGAATATGTAGGATATTTTCCTTCATATCTAGAATGCATGCCAAAAATGAAATGTGGATAAACTGCGCCTCCAGGAATAATCTTCCATAAATGCTCTAAAATTGATACTCTGCCACTTGCCTCATTTTTTCAGCTATACATTTTAAAAAACTGAGTTGATCCTTATAAAATGTGTCAATATCCAATTATGAACAATGAATTTGTCACAGGATTATAGGTTTCACAACATCATGGGAGGCTGGTTCGAGTAGGGCGTCTATGTGCCCAAGAAAGGCTGCTCTCGCGCACAGTGCCACTCCTTCCTTCAAGTCCTTTCCTTTCTTGCCACCTCCACTCCCATTGAATTGTATTATGGCTAAAGAATATAATTTAGGCACATGAGATGCAATAACATCCTTCACCATTAGAGAGAGACTCCGCGACCCCTTTTATGCAGGCAGTAGAATCGAATGTGTAGAAAGCCCCCCAAAAATAAATTGCCAGACACAAGGGCAGCAACAAAAACATGAGTTGGCAACTTGGAAGCTCTAAAAAATAAAAATCTTAGCTTACCATACCCAGGGTATAGCAAGACTCCACATTTCCAGCATCTGTACATTTTCTTATGAAGCAATGAGATCCATCGCACCAGTTAGAGGCCTTTACAGTGAATGTCGAGGTAGAAGCTCTGAGCGGGATCCAAGTTTGAATTTGAAATCATTTGGTGGTGAATTAAATGAATGGACCATGGTAGATGGACGGTGATGGACGCTGACTGAAATTAAAGGGCATGAATGGGTAACTAGGACGGTTGGTGAACAAAGGCCGGCAACAAAGAGAGGAGCCGGGACAGCGGCGGAGAGTGCTGGTGACATCGTACAAAATTTCTTACAACAAACTCTGGGCAGAGGGAGCTATCCACCATCCATGGATTGGATGCATGCCATGGCTTACCAAGCATGAATGTACATGCTCAATAAGCTCGGCCAGTATTTAGAACCCCATAAATCAAATTATTCTTCATCATCACAAATATGGAACACATGAATTGTTCATTAATGTGCCTAAGATAAATTTCAATTTGAGATTGTTTGTTGATAAACCCCTTTTGAAATTTTGAATAGTTCAAGCAAACATTTGTTCTTTTCTATGTAAATTTTCCTTTATTCACTCCTTCTCCATGTCTCTTCACTAATTTTTACTCCGAATCCCATTATTCTCTTTTTCATTTTGTGTTTTTTTTGTTAGTTCTTATTTCACATTCTCTTCTCTAGCTATTATTAAATGGATTCATGAAGCTATGTTGCATGAAGGAACCCCCCTCTCCACCCATGCTCCCGAAATTTGCAGGATTCATGAAGCTAAAGGATTTATGAAGCTATGTTGATGAAGTGATGGAATCACAGGGGCTTCACTTGTCGGCCAATATCCTATCACGTTAGTTCATATTGTGGGTTTTAAAATTATCAAAAATTGAACCAATATATTGCAGGTATTGGGGGGATGAGGGGTTTAAGGTGGGGGTGGGTAGGGTCATTTATAAGGATTGAGGTATAAAAAGGGGTGGGGAGGAGGTTTTAAGTATTGGGAGGTGGTTTCAACAAAAGGAGTTTGGGTCAATATCTCTCAAAATTAAGGGTATTCTTTAATATCCCATGATCGCACATGCTATGTGAGAGGTTCACTAAGTGAAGTCCCTGTGGATGGAATGCCCCTTTAGAATATCTTGATGGAACAATCATTAGTAAGATGAGAAACCCCTAAACTTCATCTACCTCCTTGTGGCCTTATCAATTGTGGAAACCGGTATGATCCTATTTCTTATTGACATCTTACTAATTTTTAGATTATAAATAATGCACATTAGTATAAATCAACTTTGTTGGTGTTAATTGTTAATATATAAATCAACTTTGTTGCTGCACATAGTAGACATATTATTTTAGTAACCATTCATGAGTTCTTCTCTTACCATCCCATTGCTGAACAAAATCACCTCATCAATGAATAACAAGATGTATGGAGCAACACACATCCTCAGTTGGATTCTACAACTATTTCTTAAACACGTCCCTGATTCTTTGTCCATATCAAGTTTAGGTTATTAGTTATAAATGAATACATTATGTTGTTCTCTAGGACTCTTTTGTGGACCACTTTAATAGATTGTGTAAATGTTTAGGATATTATGTTGCCTGAGCATGGTAGACTTTTGTGCTTATTAGTGTGGTTGAAAAAATAAATTGGATTTTAAGCATGAATGTATTTAGATATTATTGTCTTTTATTAGAATTACAAATGATGAAATCTATGTGTTAATATTTCTCCTCTTCCCGATTCTTAAAGGGTGCTATCTCAATGGAAGAGCGCCTGCTTTACAAGCAGGAGGTTGGTGGTTTGATTCCTCCATGCCCTAATGACATTGGAATGTATACCTAAAGGTAAAAAATGTAGTAGTGCAAGATGGATGCAATATTAGATGCAACACTAAATGCAAAACAAGATGTAAAAGTGGACATCACACTAAACACAAAAGTGGTTGCAAAATTCGACCTTATGTCAAACGCAAATATGGACACAAAAATGGATGTCATACTAAATGAAAAATTGGATGCAAAAAGAGACTCAACATTAGACACAATTAATGACTCAAAACTAGATGCAATACTAGGCCCAAAACTAGATAAAACAGCAGATGCAAAAGTGGACTCCTAACTAGACGTAAAATTGGACATTAAATTGAGCACAAAATATGGTGTATCGATGGACATAAAACTAGGTGTAACACCAGGTGCAAAAATGGAAGGAACACTTAGCGCAAACAAAAACTTAAAATGAGACACAATATTGGATGCAAGATGGGACAAAACATTGGATGTAAAACTAGACTTAATATTGAATGCAAGATGGGATGCAACATTGGACACAAAACTATATGCAATATTAGATACAAATATGGGTGCAAAACTAGGCACAACACTAGGTGCAACATTGGGCTCAAACATAGATGCAAAAAAAGACATCAAATGGGATGCAACACTAGGTGCAAACCTAGATGCAAAATACGATGTAAAACAAGATGAAACATTAGGCACAAACATGGATACAAAAAAAGACGTAAAACAAGATACAAAATTAGATGCAAATGGGGATGCAACATTATAAGCAAAATTGGATGCAAAACTAGACGCAACATTGGGCTAAAAATTGGATGCAAACCTAGATGCAGAATTGGACACATAATTTTATGCAAAACATGGTGCAAAATTGGGTGCAAGACTCAATGAAAAACTAGTAGCAATATAAGACAAAACATTGGATGCAAAACTGCGCTTGAAACTGGGTGGAAACAAGGATGTAACAAAGGACGCAAAAAACTATGCAATAGAAGTTGCAAAATTGGGTGGAAATAAAGGTGTAACAAAAGATGCAAAAAATTGGGCACAAAAATGGACGCAAAAATGGATGTTAAAAAGGACAAAAAAAAGATGCAATAGACGGCGTTTTATTAAAATGTACAATAGCGCCAGGTTTAGCGCTAGATTGTTCACCACAATTGAGAAAAAATTGCACTAAAATACGGCACTAAATTCGACGCTAAATCCAGTTTTTGTTGTAGTGTATGGAGATCCTAATCCATTGTACATCTTCATCATGGACATTTTGATCTATTATATATTGTACATGGCAATGACCACAGACGTCACATTTTGTATATCATGCATATTCATGGCCATTGTACTCTTATATATCTGGGACTGCTATATGTATTTGCAGTCACATGCAAATATTGATTATTGTACTATATTGATGGATGGCTGGTTCTTCCACCTGGTTCTTCATCACTCCACTTCAGGGATGGTTGTTATAATGTATTTCAGCCATCATGTTACCCCTTTGACCTCATACATTAGGGGGCATCTGTTATAGTTGATTTTACCACACATGGTTGATCACATATTTATGGCCTTCCTTGTCCCTTTGCACACTCTTTAGTCCCCATGGAATGATATTATACTTTTATGTTTCCAATTTCATCCCTTAAAACCCATGTTTATTGTTGTATGTGACTTTTAATCTGATACTCGTGTGTACACACGACTTTTGACCTCAAACCCGTGTACATATGGATGTGTGCATAAATCCAAATATTTTTGGAGTTTTTCTTCATGTGTGTCTGAACTACTTGACTCTTGGCCTTCCATATGCCTTGAGATCGCTCTTATTTGAACCTCCATTACCCCTTTGGAGTGCTATATAAGGAACACCTTGGATACATTGAAGAGGAGGAATTGAAGAGCAACGAAACTATAGTCCATTGTTTCCATAGCTTGCATATACTTGAGTCATCATCCATTTTTCCCTTTGGAGCACTTTGTGTTCTTCCCAAGATTTCCTTTGCTTGTGAGCTTGCTATCGAGAAATGGAGGATTGAGGTGGTGGAGGCACAGGTGGAGGACTCGGTTTCTCCAGTTCGGAGACATGTCGAAAGAGGTTTTCACGTGTGTAATCTATGATTTGATTAATAGAAATATATTTTCTTGTCCAATAATGTACATTTGAATTAATATTGAATCCATGGATATTTTTAATTGCTTATACATTGTTGATTATATATGCTAGAGTAGATCTAACACCATATTATATAGCATGCTTGTTTTGTTTGATGTTGTTGAGAGCAAATTGCTAGCGCAAGTGAGATTGCAAAAAGCTCAACGGGGATCTACTTCAACCATATAGAATAAGGTATGATTTGAGGTCCCTTAGTGTTAGATGTTTGGTTTCTCTTGCATACTGGGAAGGGTTTGATTTCTTGTGTCTAGCTATTTGTTGTGGTACACCCCAAGCCATAGGAAGTTTCTCTCTGCAACACCAAGGGAAACAATTCAGTGTTAGATATGTGGAGAATATCACCTCTATAGGAACTATCCACACTAGAATGGAACCTCCAAGCTTATTCACAACATTCAAGAGGATGCAATTGTTGGCGATGTAGTAAGGATTATCTCTAGGATCTATACTGCACTACATAACTACCAAGAATATCAAAAAAAATTGTAGTTGAGATTGAAGGTAAGATTGTTAAACAATATATTTCTATTTTAATTTACCCTAGATCTGATCACAATTACATTACTCTCAAATTGTTGTAACGTATTCCCTTGAGAAGAGAAAACGTATTAAATCATGCATTAGAGGAAATTTGGGGTCTAAAATGGGCCTTATAAGAAAATGCACCAACAATCAATTTTGTGATTTGGAATTCAAGAACCAATATAATTTCAATAAAATGAGTCAACCATAATGGTTGAATTGACATATTTGTCACAAAAGAAAACTACTTTTTTTGTTCGTATTTTCGACATATCTCCATGTGTTTTTACTCAAATTTCAGGTGAGAGAGCTCGTTGGATGCATAATTTAATTCTAGATCCAATGAGTACCCACACTGCATACTTTTGATAGACCTCGCTACCCCAAAAACAAGAAATACCTGAAAAAATATATTGATGATGTCATTAATACGTTTTTGCATGTATTTCTTGTTTTTGGGGTAGCGGGGTCTGTCAAAAGTATGCAGTGTGGGTACTCATTGGATGTGAAATTAAATTTCATGTCCAATGATCTCTCCCTCCTGAAATTTGAGTAAAAACATAGGGAGATATGTCGAAAATATGAACAAAAAAATGTAGTTTTTTTCATTCTTCCTTCAAAATTAATAACTATTATTTTATTATTTTAACTATTATTTTATCATTTTCCTTAGGAGGCCCATTTTAGACCTCAAATTTCCTCTAATGGGTTGGTATAGCCATCCACTAGAACCAAGATAAATCTTAGTGAAATGGTGGAGAAATGTCCATCATAGATGGATGGATTCCTCACATGGGAGGATTTAAATATTTTTCCACTTGATTTCTACAACAAAACTTTGTAATCCATCGATGAAGAAGGAAACCCAATGATGGTAAGAAACATTCAAAAAATAGTTTCTATTAGGTATATTTCATCCTTGCAGCTACATAAATATTTGAAAAAGGTTGTAAATTATATGAAACACATCCATTAGAATTAGGAGAAGATAAACATCCCAAGATGGAGGACCATCATATCTTACAAGAATTCAATTATGTGTTCCCTATAAAAGTGCCAACACTTTCTCCAAAAATGGATGTTGATTTCACAAATGATATTTTACCAAGAGTTGCATCAATATCCAACACACCTTATAGAATGTATACCTCATTATTATTAGATATGGAAATGCAATTTCGAGAGTTATTGGAAAAGAAATACATTGTCAAGTGTGTCTCCACGAAGAACATTCATTTTATTTATGAAACAAAAATATGGAACCCCCAAGTTGTGTATTTATTACATGCAACTAAATAAGTTTATTTTTAATAACAAGAATCCTTTACACCTCCTTGACCAAATCAGAAGTTAAAATGTATTTTCAAATATTTTTTAGGTTTGTTTATTATCAAGACAAAATAAAGGAAGAAGAAACCCACAAAACAACATTTATAACAAGGTATGTCCACAAAGAACTTGTGTTTATGCATTCAACGTCACCAATTCATTGGTTACATTCATGTGTTTTATGAATAGTGTTTTAAACAAGTACTTGGATAAGTTTGTACTTTTTTTCTGGATCATATTCTCCTTTTCTCTAAGAATAAATAGGAGCATTATGAACATTTAAAAATAGTTTTGTAAGTACTAAGGAAGGATAAATTGTATGCAAAAGAATAAAATGTCATTTTTATAAAAAAAAAATCATTATTCTGGTCACATTATTTTAGAGGAAGGGATATTTGTGAATGTAAAAAAGATTGAAGGAATTATAAATTGGCCAACTTCAAATATATGTAAGATATTTTATAGACCTTGTTGGTTGTTATGTAAATCTCATCAAAGGATTTTCCAAGGTTGCATACCCAGTTACTTATTTGCAAAATAACGGGATCAAGTTTGAATGGAAACAATAGTGCCTCAATTTTGAAAATTGTAGACCCATAAACAAATTTTGTTGTATTTACATATGCATGTGAGTAAGGAATATGTTGATTTTTTATAAAAACAAATCATGTGGTATGTTATGAGTCACGAAAGAGAAAACAATTATGAAAATGAATATGTTACCCATAACTTAGAAATTGTTGCAATAGAGCATGCTTTAAAAATGCAGATGCATTATTTGATGGGTCAAACAATTAAGCTTAAAATTGACTACTATGGTTTGAAATAATTGTTTGAGAAACCAACCCTAAAGTGAGTAAACTACGTGTCTAAACTATTTGTGTGAATGTAATTTTGAAATCAAACACAGAAAAGGGAAAGAAAACAAATTGATTGAAGTAGTGACCAAGAAAAACATGTGGTGTCTATTATCATTTATCAAACAAATTTAGGACAAATGGTTAGATGTTCCCTTGTTGAAGATGAACAATAGCAAAAAAAATGGAAAATAGATATGAAGGTTATGAATTCAAGGATGGTGGACTTCTTACCTACCAAAATAGAATGTATATTCTTAATTATTTTGATCCAGCCAGCAGCCAAGAGATTCTCTTTCGATAGGTTCTCCTTGGAAGCCAACAGGTTCACCTTCAACAGGTTCTCCTCGAAATCCAACAGGTTCGCCTCCCTCGACATATAGCATACCAACATGCTCTGCAACGGTTGAACTTCTAAACTGTTATAACTTCTGTGTAACTGAATTTAGCAGGTAGTCACCCAAATGCCTCATCATTCTAAATAAGCATGTACATTATGTAATATAGACTTATTTCTGATCATCTATATGATTCCTCTATCTTTCATGGAGCAGAAGTAATAAATTGGTTCCAATTCTTGCATATTATCTGTGTGTATATTTCTTGTCGACCTAGTGTGTTTCCTACTTTGCTGATTCTTCTTATATGATTTATCCATAATAGTGCTCGACTCATTTAGTCGACTGTTGTCCCTAGCATGCACCTAGGCACGACCTAGATCATTGGTATCAGAGTAATATCTTGTCCAGAGCTTAAGTTACCTAAGCACTTCGATCAAGGTTATTTAACTTATGCTTGTTGAAACATGCTCGCAAACTCAGCAACACAAGAAAGCACTTCCTTCGACTTCAGAAAAGATGTCCGGAGAAGCAAACAATAGATATGCAACTGACGAGATAGAGAAACTCATAGAAAAAGAACTGGCTCTCTAGCGAACCGAAATGTTCACCTAGTTCAGTGATATTCTTATGAGAGTCACTTCGAACTCCAAGGAATCCTCGATGCGATCTCACTCTAATAAAATAGCCCCTTCAAATTGCAAATGAATATGGACATACTGAATCTTGAAGGAAATATTGACATAGAATCCGTTGACAATTGGGTACAATAACTGGAATCTTACTTTGCACTAAATCAACTCTCTGAAGCATAAAAGGTCACCATTGTGTCCTTAAAGATGTCAACCTCCATACAATGTTGGTGGGATAATCTACTGACAAAGATGGAAAAATAAGAAGACCTCATCGACACATGGTTAAAATATGTTGAATATGTTTGAAAGGAGTTCTACCTACCCAAGTATCTTGAATAGCAGTATAAGAAGTGGTAGAAGCTAAGGAAATGGAAAGAACAGTCCATACAGAGTTACACTAATGAGTTTTATCAACTCATGGCTAGAATTTGCGTCCAAGAATAAGAGAAATTTCTTGTCCTAAAGTACGTCAACGGTTTAACCCCATACATTCAATAAGAGATTGATTTTCTGGCTATTAGCATGCTTGTGGATGCATTTCATTATGACAACAAGCTTGGAGATAAACAAAAAGGAAAAATACATTTTACAAACAAGCCAACAGGTCAAACATCCAACAAGAATTCACCAGCCGACTCCAACAAGTTCAAAAATCCTTCTTAGTTGACTCTGCCAAAGCCCGATAATCAAAAGAATAAATTTCAAAAAGATAAGAGGGATCACAACAAACAAGCTCCTACCGGGAAATGGTGTGATTATCACAGTTCATCATGGCATGATACTTCAGAATGCAAAGCTCGGAAGACATTTTTGGCAAAATTGTCGACATCTGACTTGTCTGACAGAACCCTGGTAGAATATGATCCAGATGCATCAACTATCTTGGCTTCGACCTCAACCACTCCGACATCCTAGACCATCATCGATGAGGAGTAACGAGAGCACCTATTCCATACATGGATACAGGTTTAGAATAATCCATTACATCTGATTGTGGATAATGGTAGCTAGAAGAACTTCGTTTAGGAAGATATTATGAAGAAATTAGGTTGTGTCACCACTATGCATCCTCGGCCTTACAATATGGGTTGGATGAAGGATGGACAGGAACTAAGGATCAACCAACAATGCAAACCCACCTACTTCATTAATCCTTTTGAAGATGAAGTACTTTGTGACGTGGCAATGGTTTTGGTAGCCAACGCTTATTCGGTAAACCCTACCTATGGGATCAACATGGTACATATTAGTCATGGCCTCAAAAGGTGATTTCCAAAATCCAAAATCAATGGTATGGAATACCAGAGCTACAACCCACATCAATGGTTTCTATGATATCTTCCAAACAAACAAAGAAGCTTATCAATCATGCTCAAAATTCTGCATTAATCATGATCAAGCCTCAACATTCCAGGAATACTGTAGCAACGAGTCGAATTACCGACCAACATAGCTCTCGACAAGAACAATAGATCAACAACATTCTTGAAGAATACCAGAATGTATTTCAAGCACCATACGGAGTACTTCTACACTGTCAGGTAAAACACCCCATTGAACTTGTTCCAAGTTCTTCATTAACTAAAGCATTTGTTTATATAAGATCCATTCTAAAAAATGAATAGGGTCATAGACAAATCCAGTATTTGATCAACAAGGGTCATATCTACTGCAGATCCTCAGGCTTGTGGAAGTCTAGTTGTCTTAGTTCCAAAGAAAGATGGGACTTGGCACATGTGCATCGGCTATCAATCTCTCAACAAAATTTTAGTGAAGAACAAATACACTCTTCCATGGATTGATGAACTCATCGACAATTTGAAAGGTGCTAATCTCTTTACGAAACTTAAACTCAAGTCAAGATACCACCATATTCAAATTGAGTCCACTAATGTATGGAAAGTAGATTTCAAGACCAAGGAAGGATTGTTTGAATGGTTAGTCATTCCTTTCAACTTAACCAATGCACCTGCAACCTTCATGAGATATATGGATGACCTTCTCCAACCCTTCATCGATAAATGTTTCATTGTCTATCTCAACAATATCTTGATTTTTAGTTGGTCATGGGAAGAACATGTCCAACAACTTCGGTAAGTTTTCGACACTCTCCAACAACATCGACTATATATGAACATGGACAAATGCTCATTTGTGATTATCAACATCAAATATTTGGGGTATGTAATTGAATCTACAGGAATTCATGTTAAACCAAAAAGTATAGATCCTTAAATATTGGCCCATTCCTCAAAACATTCAAGAACAGATAAGTTTTCTTGGTTTGGATAATTTCTATCGACAATTCATACTTGGCTTCAGTCACATCGCATGGCCTTTGAATCAATTGAAGAAAGGAAGTGGGAAAACTATCTTCAAATGGACACCAACACAACAACAAGATTTTGAACAAATCAAAAACAATATTTGTACTACACCAGTACTTGTGTTACCCAATTTTCATCATCCCTTTGACATTGAGACAGATGCATCAGATTATGCCCTTGGCGCAGTGATCACTCAGTTAGGTCACCCAATCGTGTTTCGTTCTGATACTTTCAGTGACACTGTCATAAGGTACTCAACATATGAAAAAGAATTGTATGCCATTGTGCAATATCTCAAGTAATGGAGACACTACATTCTTAGAAAGGAAATGGTCATCCTCACTAATCATAAAACTTTGTAGTTCGCTTCGAATCAGTCAAAAATACAGACAACACGACAATTCAAGTGGATTAATTACCTGCAAAAATTCCAGTTGTTAATTAAGTATTGGAAAGGAAAGTCCAATGCCGCAATCGATTGTCTCAATAGATCACCAATTACTCTATTGTCTACAATAATGAGTATGCACGGTTATGACACCACTACTTGGACACAATTGTATTCTATAGACTATGATTTTTCTACAATCTATTGACAGCTTCATACAGACAAGTTTTTGACTATCGACTACTTCCTGAAAGACACTTTGCTATACAAGATTGGATAGCTTTGTGTACCGACTGGAGAGCATTGAGAAAATTTCATTTAGGATGCTCACTACATCAAGAATGTAGGACATTTTGGAGTCAAAAAAACACTTGTTATCCTCCAAAATTATTTTTACTAGCCTTCACTTAAATTTGACGTCAACAAGTCCATTTGATCATGCATGGTTTGTGCCATTGCTAAACCACCAAATTGATGACAAGGACTGTACACACCCATTCCAGTTCCTAGTTGACCATGGGAATCTATTTCTATGGACTACTTTATGGGATATACTACTACCAAACATCAGAATGATGCAATATTAGTAGTCATTGACAGATTTTCCCAGATGGTTATACTCATACCATGCAAGAAGAATGCGACATCACAACAGACTGGTCAGCTCTTCTTTAAACATGTGTGGAAATATTATGGCCTCCCAATGACCATTATTTCAAATAGAGATGCTATATTTGTCAATTCCTTTTGGAAAAATCTCTAGCAACAACTCAACAAAAGAATTTCTTTGTCGAGATCCTTCCATCCGCAGACAGACGAAAATACTAAAGTTGTAAGTCGCTTAGTCGTACAATTTCTTCGCATGTACAACCATAGGCATCGTCGAACATGGGATGAGAGGATTCCATACATACAACACAGCTATAATCATGCTCAACATGGCTCTACAGGAAAGAGTCCTTTTGATATTTGTTACAGATTTCAACCCTCGGTGCCTATTGAAATAATTAGTTCCTCGACACAGTCGAATGACACCGAATTCGAAGGACAATAAGTGGAGAAAGCAATGAAGTTTAGAGATCAAATATACAACATCCAGAATTAAGCAAAATAAATTTTGAAATGAGCAAATGAAAAATCTAAGTCCCGACACGACAACCATCGTATTCATCATTCATTCCAAATTGGGGATCATGTTTAGTTACATCTAAAGAAGGAGTGCTTCAATGGTCCATACAAAAAGATGAAACCTTTGCGATATGGTCCATACATTATCCTTAAATAGATTGGAGAAAATTATTTTCAGCTCAACATTCCTGCATACCTTGGCCTACATCTAGTTTTCAATGTAGATATGCTTCGACCATACCATGCACCATTGTTGGAACAGAACGACTTGTAGACAACAGAACCCGAATACATCCACCCATATGTTCAGGAACATCTTCTTTGTGACACCATCATGGGACAACACATACACCTTATAAGGATGAACTCCATTCCCTTGTTTCAAGTGGCTATAGCTGACAACTCCCTGTACAAGGAAAATGGTACTATGTTAATGAAGTCTCCAACAAGTTTCCTCATTTGAATCAATACACAATGGAGACCATTGTTTCTTAAGGAAGGAGGAATGATCCAACCAGAAGTAAACAGGTTCTCATTTGATAGGTTTTCCTTGGTAGCTGATAGTTTCACCTTTGACAAGTTCTCCTTGACAGGTTCAGTCGACAGGTTCGCCTCCCTCAACAGGTCTGCCTCGACATACATCATACCAACATGCTCTGCGATGGTTGAAATTATGAACTATTATAACTTCATTGTAACTTAACATAGTGGGTAGTCACCCAAAATTATCATCATTTTATATAAGCATGTACATTATGTAATATAGACATTTTTCTGATCATCTATATGATTCCTCCATCTTTCATGGAGCAGAAGTAATAAATTGGATCGAATTCTTGCATATTGTCTATGTGTATATTTCTTGTAGACCTAGTGTGTTTCCTTCTATGTTGATTCTTCTTATATTATTCCACCATAATAGTTCTTGACTCATTCAATCGACTATTTTCCCCATCGTGCACCTGGGCACGACCTGGATCATATTTAGATATGAAAATAATTGTCATAGAATATTTTCATAAAATTCCATATTCTTGACATTTAAGCTACAGGAAAATGATTTCTATAGAAATGAAGAAATACTTTGGAAAGGTATGAAGATAGATGGTTTTTAATACATTTCTAAATGTGTGAAATGAAAACAATTTAAGTTTGAACACCAAAATCAAACATGTTTAATGCTGACTTCGCAAATTTCAGAATCAAAATGGGAAGATGTTACCATGGATTTTATTACCTGGTTACCAACTACCTCAAGGAAACATAATTTTATCATGTATATGGTGGATAAGTCATCCAAATCAACACATTTTATTTGTGTTAAATCCACTCAGAATACTAATCAAATAATCTAAATATTATGAAGGAAATATTCATATATCATGGGATACCCAAAGCAATTTTATTTGATAGAGATAACAAGTTTACATCTAATTTTTGGAAAAGTATTTTTGTAGATTTGGGTACATATCTCTATTTTAGCATTTCTTACCATCCACAAACAAATGAGATATCTAACATAATAAATCAAGTGATACAATACATGCTTCATATGTTGTGATGCATAAATAAAATTTTCAATTCTCTACTATCTCGTCAGGTTAGTCTCAATTCTACTCCTTTAAAATCAAGGGTTGTGTTTTCCATCAAATCACTATTATTGATTCGTCCATCAGAATCGTTGGTTCTCTTGATCGAATTATACATGTCGTTATCAAGTTATTACTAAGAGGGATGGGTGAATTAGTAATTGTGCAGATATGTACAAAATTATGCAGATTTTCCCATATTTAGAAACTTTATTACAATCGCAGCAACAAATAGAACAATGCAAAAATTCTTGAGAACAAATGTATATGTATAAATATGTATGAATATGAATAGTTACATTAATGTGAGATTACAATCTCCAAACATGAGAACCCATTCATTTCTGATGTCCACTTGATCTCAAGTACAACTTGTGGTCTGTTGGAACCAACCTGCAACAATTTCTATCTGCATAAAATCCAACTCAGGATATCTAGGAAAAGACCTGAGCATATATCAGTATGGTCATACAAAATGCGACTTGTGTCTTCAATATCTGATCTGTAAAAGAACTACACTCTCATGGTGTGGAAGTTACAACTTCCTTATGTTCACCAGCACCCATTGGAAGGAGATTATGATCCCTTGAATTTTATCTGCACCCACATAAAGGATGTTTTTGCACCCTGATTTTATTTTCCAGCACCAAATGGAAGGAGGCGACGACCCCTTATTCTTTTCCCCATTCGACCTCCTTGATATGAAATATGATACTATGGAAAGTAGACAAATATCTTTCTTTCAATTTATGTAATTATTGCATTCTTCTGATCTGTGTCTGTGTATTTTTGTTAGAAAGTTTCCCAAAAACGATTTAAATATGTGTCTTCCTTTTCAAATTACTCAACTTACTCAATCCTTGATTTTCATCAAATAGTTTCCAAAAATACAAATAATCTAAGATATATATATGTGTGTTTGTATCTGAATATTTTCATTAGACCTTTCTCCAAAAAATGTCTATGTCTTTATATCTGTGTCAGATAGCTACCCAAAATACAAATAATATGAGTTATGCGTCTTTGTGTCTATGTCTGAATATATGCATCAAACCTTTCCCCAAAATAATCCTGTGTATTTATATCTACGTCATACATTTCTTCAAAATATGATGTGAAAAGACAATTGTGATATGTGTCTACATCTGAATAGACTTTCTATCTCAGTCACACTTGATTTTCAGCGATCTGCATCTTCATTGAGCAAGAGCTTCACACATATGAACTACAACTATCCAATAATCCAGTTTTGTTCATCTCACACTGCAAGTATACTACAAACACTAGTAGAAAATGAGAAATTAATGACTAAAAAAATGACTAAAATCAGGCTATAAACGACTATTTTTGAATCGGTGACTAATAGTAGCAAATTACCACTATTTTATAGCTAGTCGTGTTTCACTAGTCATTAATAGCTTGACTTAGTAGTCACTGATTTAGTCATTGATTTAGTCATTGATTTGGTCATTGATTTAGTCATTGATAGTCAATTATTTAGTCATTGTTTTAGTAATTGATAGTTAATAATTTAGTCATTGATTTAGTCACATATTTAGTCATTGATTTAGTCACTGAGTTAATCATTGATTTAGTCGTTGATTTAGTCATTGATTGCAACCATTAATGACCAAATATACGACTAAATAAACTACTAAATGTTAACATATTAATGACTAAGCTAAATATGACTAAG
>LPNX010962920.1:0-17318 GCA_001517045.1 Pseudotsuga menziesii | reverse complement strand
CTATATTTTGAAAAGATTTCTTATCATTTATAAATTATTTCAATTGATTGAACCAATATTTTAGAAACCAATATGCAATAGGATATTATAAAATGTACATAAAAACTTTTTTAATTTCTTATCATTCAGAAATTATTTTGATTAGTTGAACTAATTTTTTATAGAGCCATATGGAATTGGTGTCAACCAATTATGGAAGATGTGCATACTAAATCAATAATGTTTCGTATCTGTCAAGCCTTGCAAGATGATTGTATTTGATGTTTGAAATTTAAAATTAAAGTTGATTTATAAAGGAAGAGTGTGGGATCGAATAACATTAAGGTGGTAAATGGACCTTAAAAAAAATAGATATACACTTTTCTAATTTAAAAATGAGATAATTAAAAAAAAAACTCGATTTAATTTATTTTATACATCTTTTATGATGTATAAGTAATAGAAACTTTAGGCGAGGATTTATAAAAACTGAGTATATATTGGGCAAACGCTAAGCTGAAAAGCATTTGTATGGACACACGTTCATTCGCAATTCCAGGGGTTAATAGATTTCACTAAGATCTATATGTTCTAAATGTATTTCGAAAATGTTTGTTGCGTTCTTTATTTAGTATGTCGCGTTTCTAACTTTTATATCAGCAAATTCCTTCGAAGAAAGGAGGAATGAAAAGGATTTCCTGTTACGAACTCTTTGCGCATAGTTCAGCATCTGCGATGTGGGGTTGTTCATTTTAGTGGTCAGCAACAACTGTTTCATTCGAAATTATTGGCAACACGTATACTTTGGAAACATTAAAGAAGGTAGCAAAACGTATATTTTGCTCTATTCTCAACAAAGCCACATGCTTTTGCCAATTATTTGCACACCATGAGGGATCTAAACAAAACTGATAGAAAGATAGCTGAGACAGAGGTGAGGGTGTTATAGTTAAGAGATGAGAAATGTGAACATTGAAAATCAATTAATATTAATAAATTAGAAATAAATTTAAAATGGGAAAACACTATTGAAAAACAATTAGTATTAATAAATTAAAAAATAATATAGATCTCCCAGAAGAGAGATCCCAAAAGATCTCCTGTAACACTTACACCTGTCATATAAAGTTGAATATAGATCTTTAGGAAAAAACATGCAAGGGAATAAAACCTGCTCCCATTAATCCAGTATTATTGATTTTTTTTATAAATATTGTTGATTAATAGGAATAGATCTTTTAAGCTGTATCGGATGCTTAATATATCAGTTTCAAAGGTGCTTACAACCAAGTATCGAAGAGATATAAAGAACAAAGAAATTAGATGGACTCTAATTAAATTGAGGATTATAATTTTTATAGAAAATAAATGAATATTATATATATAATATTTAGGTACTCAGAAGTTTTCAATGTGCCCGTCAATTTGACGATAGACAAAATTAAATAGATTTCATCAATGATGTCTTTGACGTGGTTGTTTTATTTTCAAGTGTTACCTCAGTGCATATGACTACTTACAAAATATAAGTTGATTCAGCATACTTCACTGAATCAACTTCTATATTCTCAAAACGATTTATACTCATTTATGGTAATGCCAATTATTCTATGTTTTTTCTAGGGTTAGCATAAGTCGTTTTAGAATAAAACGACTTATGCTGATTTGATTCAGTTTAAACAACCTTCAAAACGCATATTCCCAGTTATTATTCTTTATAGGGTCGGCATTCTTCAGTGAATCAACTTATATATTTTGAAAACTACTTTTGCTGATTTGATTAAGTTTAAACAACCTTCAAAACGCCTACTCCCAGTTATTGTTCTTTATAGGGTCAACATTCTTCATTGAATCAACTTCTATATTTTGAAAAGATTTCTTATCATTTATAAATTATTTCAATTGATTGAACCAATATTTTAGAAACCAATATGCAATAGGATATTATAAAATGTACATAAAAGCTTTTTTTATTTCTTATCATTCAGAAATTATTTTGATTAGTTGAACTAATATTTTATAGAGCCATATAGAATTGGTGTCAACCAATTATGGAAGATGTGCATACTAAATCAATAATGTTTTGTATCTGTCAAGCCTTGCAAGATGATTGTATTTGATGTTTGAAATTTAAAATTAAAGTTGATTTATAAAGGAAGAGTGTGGGATCGAATAACATTAAGGTGGTAAATTGACCTTAAAACAAATAGATATACACTTTTTTAATTTGAAAATGAGATAATTAAAAAAAAAACTCGATTTAATTTATTTTATACATCTTTTATGATGTATAAGTAATAGAAACTTTAGGCGAGGATTTATAAAAACTGAGTATATATTGGGCAAACGCTAAGCTGAAAAGCATTTGTATGGACACATGTTCATTCGCAATTCTAGGGGTTAATAGATTTCACTAAGATCTATATGTTCTAAATGTATTTCGAAAATGTTTGTTGCGTACTTTATTTAGTATGTCGTGGTTCTAACTTTTATATCAGCAACTTCCTTCGAAGAAAGCATGAATGAAAAGGCTTTCCTGTTACAGACTCTTTGCGCATAGTTCAGCATCCGCAATGTGGGGTTGTTCATTTTAGTGGTCAGCAACAACTATTTCATTCGAAATTATTGGCAACACGTATACTTTGGAAACATTAAAGAAGGTAGCAAAACGTATATTTTTCTCTATTCTCAACAAAGCCACATGCTTTTGCCAATTATTTGCACACCATGAGGGATCTAAACAAAACTGATAGAAAGATAGTTGAAACAAAGGTGAGGGTGTTATAGTTAATAGATGAGAAATGTGAACATTGAAAATCAATTAATATTAATAAATTAGAAATAAATTTAAAATGGGAAAACACTATTGAAAATCAATTAGTATTAATAAATTAAAAAATAATATAGATCTCCGAGAAGAGAGCTCCCAAAAGGTCTCCTATAACACTTACACCTATCATATAAAGTTGAATATAGATCTTTAGGAAAAAACATGCAAGGGAATAAAACCTACTCCCATTAATCCAGCATTATTGATTTTTTTTATAAATATTGTTGATTAATAGGAATAGATCTTTTAAGCTGTATCGGATGCTTAATATATCAGTTTCAAAGGTGCTTACAACCAAGTATCGAAGAGATATAAAGAACAAATAAATTAGATGGACTCTAATTAAATTGAGGATTATAATTTTTACAGAAAATAAATGAATACTATATATATAAGATTTAGGTACTCAGAAGTTTTCAATGTTCCCGTCAATTTGACGATAGAAAAAATTAAATAGATTTCATTAATGATGTCTTTGACGTGGTTGTTTTATTTTCAAGTGTTACCTCAGTGCATATAACCACTTACACAATATAAGTTGATTCAGCATACTTCACTGAATCAACTTCTATATTCTTAAAACGATTTATACTAATTTATGGTAATGCCAATTATTCTATGTTTTTTCTAGGGTCAGCATAAGTCGTTTTAGAATAAAATGACTTATTCTGATTTGATTAAGTTTAAACAACCTTCAAAACACATATTCCCAGTTATTATTCTTTATAGGGTCAGCATTCTTCAGTGAATCAACTTATATATTTTGAAAACTACTTTTGCTGATTTGATTAAGTTTAAACAACCTTCAAAACGCCTACTCCCAGTTATTGTTCTTTATAGGGTCAGCATTCTTCATTGAATCAACTTCTATATTTTGAAAAGATTTCTTATCATTTATAAATTATTTCAATTGATTGAACCAATATTTTAGAAACCAATATGCAATAGGATATTATAAAATGTACATAAAAGATTTTTTTATTTCTTATCATTCAGAAATTATTTTGATTAGTTGAACTAATCTTTTATAGAGCCATATGGAATTGGTGTCAACCAATTATGGAAGATGTGCATACTAAATCAATAATGTTTCATATCTGTCAAGCCTTGCAAGATGATTGTATTTGATGTTTGAAATTTAAAATTAAAGTTGATTTATAAAGGAAGAGTGTGGGATCGAATAACATTAAGGTGGTAAATGGACCTTAAAAAAATAGATATACACTTTTTTAATTTAAAAATGAGATAATTAAAAAAAACTCGATTTAATTTATTTTATACATCTTTTATGATGTATAAGTAATAGAAACTTTAGGCGAGGATTTATAAAAACTGAGTATATATTGGGCAAATGCTAAGCTGAAAAGCATTTGTATGGACACACGTTCATTCACAATTCTAGGGGTTAATATATTTCACTAAGATCTATATGTTCTAAATGTATTTCAAAAATGTTTGTTGCGTACTTTATTTAGTATGTCGCGGTTCTAACTTTTATATCAGCAACTTCCTTCAAAGAAAGCAGGAATGAAAAGGATTTCCTGTTACAGACTCTTTGCGCATAGTTCAGCATCCGCGATGTGGGGTTGTTCATTTTAGTGGTCAGCAACAACTGTTTCATTCGAAATTATTAGCAATACGTATACTTTGGAAACATTAAAGAAGGTAGCAAAACGTATATTTTGCTCTATTCTCAACAAAGCCACATGCTTTTGCCAATTATTTGCACACCATGAGGGATCTAAACAAAACTAATAGAAAGATAGCTGAGACAAAGGTGAGGGTGTTATAGTTAAGAGATGAGAAATGTGAACATTGAAAATCAATTAATATTAATAAATTAGAAATAAATTTAAAATGGGAAAACACTAGTGAAAATCAATTAGTATTAATCAATTAAAAAATAATATAGATCTCCCAGAAGAGAGCTCCAAAAAGGTCTCCTGTAACACTTACACCTATCATATAAAGTTGAATATAGATCTTTACGAAAAAACATGCAAGGGAATCAAACCTGCTCCCATTAATCTAGTATTATTGATTTTTTTTATAAATATTGTTGATTAATAGGAATAGATCTTTTAAGCTGTATTGGATGCTTAATATATTAGTTTCAAAGGTGCTTACAACCAAGTATCGAAGAGATATAAAGAACAAAGAAATTAGATGTACTCTAATTAAATTGAGGATTATAATTTTTACAGAAAATAAATGAATATTATATATATAAGATTTAGGTACTCAGAAGTTTTCAATGTGCCCGTCAATTTGACGATATACAAAATTAAATGGATTTCATCAATGATGTCTTTGACGTGGTTGTTTTATTTTCAAGTGTTACCTCAGTGCATATGACCACTTACACAATATAAGTTGATTTAGCATACTTCACTTAATCAACTTCTATATTCTCAAAACGATTTATACTGATTTATGGTAATGCCAATTATTCTATGTTTTTTCTAGGGTCAGCATAAGTTGTTTTAGAATAAAACGACTTATGCTGATTTGATTAAGTTTAAACAACCTTCAAAACACATATTCCCAGTTATTATTCTTTATAGGGTCAGCATTCTTTAGTGAATCAACTTCTATATTTTGAAAACTACTTTTACTGATTTGATTAAGTTTAAACAACCTTCAAAATGCCTACTCCCAGTTATTGTTCTTTATAGGATCAGCATTCTTCACTGAATCAACTTCTATATTTTGAAAACAACTTATACTGATTTGATTAGGAAGTTTAAGCAACCTTCAAAACGCCTACTCCCAGTTATTTATATTGATCTTTGATTAAGAAGTTTAAACTATTTTCAAAACGCCTACTCCCAGTTGTTCTATATAAGGTTGACCTGTTTCAAATTTTTATTATAAAACCAATCCATTTTAAAAAAACAGTAATAGAATTATTAGCATATCAACCAAATGTACATTTAAATGTCCTCGGCAAACATTTGGTGGAAAAACATATACTCGCATTCTGAAATGGTTACAACCATAGCCTATATCATAACAACATTTGAGGCCCAGCAATCAATTCAATTTTATCACACATCTTCTTGTCACATGACAAATGACAACACAAATTGGGGTATGATGAACGATGATGGATAAAAAATACATTTTAGTTGTAATGAATTGAACATTTGAAATTAGATAAGTTAAGTAATTTAGTCATTTCATCTTTATTGTCTTGCTATGTCACTATATAAGTGGTGTGTCTGTATTAAACTTTAAATTATTAATATACTAAAGAGTTAAACTATGAAGCATCGTCTTAACTAATAAACTTTGTTGTGCATGCACATCAGATTTTACATTTTGAAAGAAGCATGACAATACCGCAACGAATCCAACCAAATTTGCCCAATGGTTTTGGGACTCAGATTTCCATATCTTCCCAATTATTCAATTTAGTACTAAATACAGCCATAACAAGAGAAGAGTTTGAGAGAGTTTGGGAAGCTTTAGCTCAACAAGAAGAAATTATTGACCAAATTAGAAATGCAAGACAACAAAATTATATATATATATATAATCTTGCTTTTTTATATTACCTACTTTTTTGTAGGTATTTTTTTTTTCAAAATACTATGTCAAATTTCCCTTTATGGATATGTATTACCTATGTTTAAATGTTAATATATATATATTCTATTGCATTTGTATATTACCTACTTTTTTTGTAGCTATTGTTTTTTTCAAAATACTATGGAGAAGTAGCGTTGTTTTTTAAAATACTTTATGAAATTTTCCTTTATGGATATGTATTACGGAAATGTTTAAATGCAACTCATGTCATTTTTTAAATCATGCTTCGTAATTTTTATGTGTAAGCTTGTGACTACATCGATATATATATATATATATAATGTTTTTCCAGATGGTAAAAATTGCAATTTATGGATCAGAGTTATTTGTTGTTTTTATATAAACATTGTAGTCCAGAGTCCCATGGTATTCATAAATTATAAATTTATGGATACCATTTGAGAGAGATGTGTCATGATGTCAGAAGTCAAGAGACATGTGCTCAGCCAATTGGTGAGGCCCCTCTTGCACATCCAATTTTTGGATGTTAGACTGATAAATGACATGTCAATGACCTCAATATGTATAATCATGAGAAACCTGAAAAATGATACATTAGGTTCGTTCCATGGTATTCATAAATTATAAATTTATGGATACCATTTGAGAGAGAGGTGTCATCATGTCAGAAATCAAGAGACATGTGCTCAGCCAATTGGTGAGGCCCCTCTTGCAAATGACCTCAATATCTATAATCATGAGAAACCTAAAAATGATAGATTAGGTTTTGATGAACATATATGTGGCCCAACCAAAAAACGAATTTGGATGTAGAACTCACATTTATAAATGAAAAGTTGAGGGATCTCATTTAGCATTCCATTGTTGGATGGT
The DNA here is from genome assembly GCA_001517045.1 of Pseudotsuga menziesii. Lineage (NCBI taxonomy): Eukaryota > Viridiplantae > Streptophyta > Pinopsida > Pinales > Pinaceae > Pseudotsuga > Pseudotsuga menziesii. Next base: position 10,084 of record LPNX010962920.1, on the reverse strand, counting down.
GGACATAGGATTATACATGAAAAGTTGACGAATCTCATTTAGCATTCCATTGTTGGATGATAGACATAGGATGCGTAACATTGACATGTCGTTTATCACTGTAACATCCGCTTTTGGATGTTGGACTCATAAAGCACATGTCAATGACCTCAAAATTGAAATTGGAAGATCAATTTTGTTTGACATAGACATTGCTTTATGTCAACAAATGAAGTTATGTTCCATGTATAAAATGGTAAAAGAAATATTTTTTCAATTTTATTGGTTTTGTTCATAACCATATGTTTTTTCATTGTTTTGTTATATAGCTACAAATGGATCCTGCCATCTAAAGTCTATTGCCAATGGAGATATTGGAACTGATTTTGTTGTGGGTTCCTTTCTCGACATTGATTCGGTTCGGATCAACTTCCAAACATTTCCAGACAATTTTGTGGCAACGATCATTTCGAACTTCTTGGTTGAACAATCACATAACTGAAGTTGGTTTTTTTGTTGAAGTCTGGCGCCCATACGAAATCGAAATACTATATAAGTTTATAAATTATGTAGGCCATACGTCTTTTTTGCATATTACCAACCCAGAAAACAATTGGGCAGTTGAATGCACAGGTGGTTCAAACATTTTGCTATCAGAGTTTTGCTCATTGCCAGGTCACAAGCGCTACTCTATTATTAACCCATTCAAAAAACGGTTTTTATATATAGGCATGATTGAAATTGGAGTGCTTGGATTCTTCACACTCATTAGCAACATCGATGATCACAAACAGGGATGGATAGTTGTTCGTAATGAAGATAACAAACATGGTTCAAAATTTTTTGTGTCCAGCAATGTGAATAGAGATTGCAGAGAAATTGATGCAACTAACTTCATTCCAACCCCTCCTAAAGATGCAGTGTTTTTTAAGGGAAAAATATATTGGATACATATGAGAATCATTTGAGAGGAAGATGCTCTATATTCCTATTCTATGTGGTCACTCGACATTGGATTGAACAAATGGGCTGGTCATGCAATTCATACAGGACGCATCAAATGATCCATGTGTTTGACTGTACATCAAAACCAACTGTTGTGTTTTGTGAATGATGGTAGGACAACTATATGGTCCATAACTGAAATGATAGATCTGAGGATTGGTGCATCTGCAGTTGAAGAGGTGCACGGGTTTTGGATATTTGGAAGAGATTTGAGATGGACCCTTTTAGAAGTTATGACATTCCATATAAACACACGTTGTCCAAGGTACCTTCCATTTCGGGCTGTGGGGAGTTTTATTCTGATGTGTAGGTATGGCCAAACCCTGTACATATATTATGACCTCAACACTTGCAGGGTTACTCATGTAGGACCCGATGAAGGATCATTGCTCTGAAGTCATCGATTTCCTATGCCAGTAGACATCCAATGTACCAACATTGTAATGTCTAGAAATTTTTTCCCTCTAACTCCAAGCAGGAAAGCATTCGAGGATTTACTCCCTTTTCCTACAAATTATGATGAGTCGTTGGAGCGCTATGGCATGTAAACAATATGCAAAAAAACTTTTTTTTGCATATTTTGTGAATCTTGATCATCTTTTTATATTATCTACATCCATGTAATCATTAGATATATATCTAAAAAATTATATTGCACCAAATAATATCCAATGTGGATGTTATGTTTTCTTGTAGTGTATGTATTTTTTTGAGATCATCTTAACATTTCGTCATTTTTTTTTGTACTTCAATTGTACAAGTAACATGCCAAAAAATGTTTCCCTTGGTCTAGCACTTTTAAATTATACTTATGCCTGCAAAAAAAAAACTGTGATTTATGAGTATTTGGAACTGGAGGCATATTTACATCAATCCATTCACTAACCGATTCTCTTAGTTTGTGTTATAGAAATGGACATGGTCCCTGTGATTTGGAAATCTCTGCCAATAGACATACTTGAAATGATCTTTCTTTGGTTGCCTTTATCTATGATTATCCGTTTGAAAATGGTTTGCAAAGGTTGGAATTGTATTGTGTCCGAAAACAATTTCATCTCGCAGTGGAAACACAATCAAACCAAAGAATATGGAGTTTTGGTTGGTTTTGGCTCTTTTGGTAGACATCAGTTCGTTGGCCATTACATTAGCCAAATAGGAAAATGTTCATCTCTTTCTATGCAAGTCCTAAACAACGACTACAAAATTGAATCCACATGTGGTTCAATTGTTGCAGTTTCATCCTCCAGTATCTTATATCGAAAAAGAAACTACTACATCGCCAATCCATTCACAAAGACTTGTACATATGTAGGATCTCTTGGACTTGGTGATTGGGGTTTCTTTACATTGCTGAAAAATTTTGAGCAACAAAAATACCATTGGGTAGCATTGAAACATATTTATGCAAAGTTTCAAACAAAATATTTTATTTCCAGCAGTATTCATATGCAGTGGAGACAAACATGTCCTATCGATGGCGATGTTTTGCAGCCCAAAAATCCCGTATTGTATAATGAAACAATGTTATGGGTGGATAGTCATGTGGTTTCTAGAGACAATCATATATGTATATACAAGATATGTTGGATAGATCTTGAGGAGAACAAATGGGGGTTCCAGTTTATTCCACCCTCGAATTCAACATTATCGATTAGCCTAGCATGTTATCGTAATGAGATTCTTTGTTTTATAAATGATGGGAGAACTACAGTGTGGTATATAGAACCAAAAAAAATCAATATGATTCAACAAATTTTTCGATAAGAATTGGATGTTTAGAAGGTGGATTGCAATGGAGCATCATGTCTAATTTGACCTCGAGCATTAATGGCAAATGCATGGGGTATTTTCCTGTTGCAGCACTTGATAATTACTTGCTCATGTGCAAATACGACCGTCTTACTTTTGGTTTCTATGACTTCATCGACGCACATTTTAATTTTGTAAGCGAGGATAGAATGTTGGATTCTGCATTATCCAAACTTGAAAATCCAACACACTTAAGTGTTGTTGAGCTTGTAGACAACATATCCATCATTCTAAGTAGCCCAAACATGGATTCTATTGATGATGTGTTTTCAATGGGATAATATAAACATATATGGCATGTAACTTACATGTATGTTATGCAAGTTGACATGTTTGGGTGGGTCTTAATCATACCTATTCAAAATATTTCTTCCCAACCTACTTTACCAGATTTTTGGCAGTCAGTGCTACATATGGAATTTTACTTACCTGTACTTATGCAAATCGACATCTTCAATACTTCATTACCATGCTTATTGGATTTGTCTCTTTTGACGTTTGCCAATTTACATTCTCTATGAAATAGAAATTATTCATACATGCCAATTTTTATTTTCTTGGATAGAACACTTCATTACAATATTATTTTATATCTTGGCAATCTTTGGCAATACAAATATTATAACTTATTATTTGAATAAAGTTTAAAACTCTTAGAAATATTAAAAGATAATCTTTGAATAAAGTTGAAAACTTTTATGTTTGTGTTTCTTTTTGCTATACTTGTAACATTGCTTTGTACAGTAAAATGGTTTGACATAAACTAATTTTTTTATGCTCATGTAGATATGTCGTCAGACAAAAACAATAATTCGAGCAGTGAGAAGAACTTCATGGAAACATCGCGTCACGCAAAAAATGAATCCTCGCGAAAACACTATAATAAAAAAAAGGAAGGCATTAATAGGAAACGTCGTTTAGTATACCAAGAGAATAGTGAGAAAATTGGCGAATAGATAAGAGAACGACATGGTCCTTCCTTTGCAAATGTCATTGATTCTCAGGGGGAGCCCACTAAATTCCAGTGCATATCTGATATAATGAGGAGATCAAATCTCCAAAGTCAATTTATATCATCCAATCCAACATCTAGCAACAACTGTAACGAAACGTTTAATGAAGTTATTGAACCTTCCATAGGTCATACTTCGGGCGAAACGTTTTCTAACCATGGCATCGAGGTAAAAGGATTACATTGGAATGTCTATATTTGCAAAATTATTTATCTCTACAATATAGATATACTTACACACATGTTCAATGTTTAGATAACCACTCGCAACAATTTTCCGAATCAATCATTTGATGAGCGCGACGAAGCTATGTATAAAAATCAACCAGAAACAGTACAAAATAATAACACCAATACAGCTGAAAGAAGCAATGGTATAAGAACAATTTATCTTGGAACAACAAAGGACACAATTTCCAAGTCTGCTATGAATGACTCACACAGCCACGCAAACAATGCATTGCTAATGAATGAAGATCAAGGGTTTCGAAATCAACTCAAAACTGGTTTGCAAATGTCGAGTCCGGCAAGAACTATTTCTATTGGAACAACCAAGGTATTGTTTCACCTATCCATGAAAACAACCATGCATTTGAACTTCATCAAAATAAGGTAGTATTAGATACAATACTATTTCATCTTCCTGTTCAATAATTCAATGAAAAATCGTTTTGAGATTCCAGGATAGTAGCATCCATGGACATAATTATCAAAACAACATGACATCGATCAATGTCATTCCGTCTTCTGGCGACGATGACTCTCTAGAAAATGTCGGTCAAAATTATGTTGTGTGCAGCCAACCGAAGAACATGGACCTCAATCAGGAGAACAATTCTGCATCAATGAATGATCAAGCAATGATTCAAAACCAGATCATGCTCAGTAGACCAAGTGGAGATGCAGAAAGGACTATTTTTTTTGGAACATCGAAGGTCTTACTCAGCCTGTTCGTACACAACTTCCATATTTAGATCTTACCAGAAGATTTGACATAATATTTAACAACGACATTTTCACTTTTTAGGATAATAGCGACAAGGCTCGTCGAGGACACAACATTCAAACCCCAACTCATCTGAACAATATGATGGAAACCAACCTTGATAATAAATTTCATGATGAAATCAATTTGGGTCAGGTTTCAGGTGATGGTACTCAACGAAGGCAAGTCAGGAATGTACATCATCGCAACAACAGAGTAGAGAGATGTCGACATGTCTCGCCTCACTTTGCATTGAATGGTAATGTCCATGCTCAAGATCCAGGTTTAAATATACATACATCAAGAAACATGGTTGAACTTTTCCAGCATATGTCCTCTTTCCATCGAGCATTTCGTGCCGAAATTGATAAATTGTCAATTGTGCAAATGTGTAATGTTTGTCGTGAATCATACCCTGGAATGAATGTTTTTAGACGAGATGAAGGACCCATTTGTGTGAGATGTAGGCAAGAGCGTGGTATCCATCGTTTTTCTCGAGAGAACAACATGAATCCTGGCAAACAACCTCCTGTTTTATCAATTTTGACACAGGTTGAAGAAATGCTAATAGCACGAGTGAATCCAATACTACAGATCACACATGCACGTGGAGGTCAATATAAATACAGCGGCCATACAATTAGCTTCCCACAGGATATTGTTTCAATTGCTAAGACTCTTCCTCGTCGAATTGAAGACCTAGACATATTAATTGTCAGAAGAGAAGGGCCTCCATCCAAGCACTATGATTGCATTGTTAGTAGGTCGCGAGTAATGGATGCATTGCATTACAAAATACGGGTGGACAAATATTACTGAGATGTTGAAGTTGATCCAGAATTAGTCATATGTCTCCCAAACCAGCCAATAGATGTCTCCTCTAAATTACGTTATATCAACTCCGACATAGCTGACTCAGAAGAGATTTGATGCAGACATTGATAGATTTGGAACTCATCGACTCGAAACTCATCCTTCATCCTTTACAGCTAGAATGCCAAATGCACAAAGAGAGATAGAAGAGATACACAACTTTGTTAACAAAGAATCTTCTTTCTCAGATTTAGGTATGGAATGGCCAGAGATTGGTTTGTCTCCAATAAATGAATGCAACACAGAAGGTTTGTTTGACATGGCATTTCCAACATTGTTTCCCACAGGAACTGCTGATTGGTTGCAACCACGTTTGAAGGATGTCCGCTTAAATGAGTATGGGTTGCACCTACTTAAATATTGTGATCAAAGGTTTGGAAAACATCCAAGGTTTCGGCATTTTGTATTGAACATGATAATGAGACATCGAAGCCAAGGAACAACTGATATATTCGTGAAAAAAAACATTGAAGATGGCATACCTACCACAATTGAAGATCTACGTAAGGAGCTCATTGAATTCCCTGACACCAAATTAGCTGAACGATTGATGCATTTTGGTTCATGTCTTCAAGGAACGAAGGCATACTGGAACACATGTCGCAGTGAGCTTACTGACATGATATCACAAATCGGTTGCCCAACTTTGTTTTTCACTCTGAGTGGAGCTGATACCAAGTGGCCAGACCTACATAAAGCTATGCCCAATTCTGCACAGAACCGGAATAGATGGAGAACCGATAATGTTATAAACTATCCACATATTGTTGCTAAGTATATGCATGAACGTTTCAGTATATTCCGTGATGAAATCATTGTAAAATACCTTCATGCTAAAGACTACTGGTACAGGTATGTTGTTTCCTTATTCTATTTTTCAATCTAGCATGTTAGATTATTACTTGAAATTTTGTTGCAAGCTAATATTATTGAAACATGATGAGTCTCATAGGTATGAATGGCAACATAGGGGATCAGCACATATCCATGGATTTCTGTGGTTAGAAGGTGCTCCGGACATGGAGCAACTGAATTGGATAGACATGATAAGGGTTGATGCAACAAGACAATACTTTGACAACTCTGTAACAGCATGGAATCCTCGTGATGCTCACCATAGGAATATTTCTATTCATCGACCTCTGGAGGAAGATCCTTGCTTATTGGATACCAGTGAAATATTCAATACAAATCCCCTTGACGACTATGAGCAACTAGCGAATCGAGTGCAACGCCACACAAGATGCAGTGTTCATTCATGTTTACATAAAAAAGGTTCCTCCTACATGTGCCGATACAATGCACCATGGGAACTTCAAGACCAGTCGAAAATATTTGTCAATGACAAGGGACACAAAAAATGCGAACCTGCTCGCAATGATGACAGGTTAAATGTCCATAACATTCCTCTTCTTTCAATATGGCGTGCCAATGTTGATTGCCAGCCGGTTCTTTCACGTCATGCAGTTTTGAAATACATTGCAAAGTATGCTTCAAAATTAGAGAGAAGATCAGAAAGCTATCAAGACATGTTGACAAGAATCTCCAATGTCGTTGACTCTGGCATTCCCTCTATAACTGCATATAAAAAGTTTCTTGCTGAAACAATTGTGGAAAGAGATATAGGAGCACATGAAACCTGTCATATGTTGTTAAAGCTTCCTCTTGTTATTTCTAGCCATAGCTTTGTTTCATTTAATGTTGGTAGAAAAATATTCAAAAGAGTTTCTTCCAACTTGGATAACAACAAATTCCCAACAAGGTCTGGGTTTCTAGAACACTACCAAAACAGACCTCCATTTCTGGAGTACTTATCTTTGATTGAAACTGCATGATCATGGTCTTTTAGTGGTCGACGTCAGAGAGAACCATGGAAGCCAAGAGATACACCTGCGATAGTTCATGTATGGCCACGGTTCTGTGAAGTTCCTAACAGCAATTCAGATTCCTTTGAGTCATTTTTCCTCAGTGAATTGCTTCTTTATAAACCATTTAGAAACATTCAGATTGATATTGGAGTCAGCACAGAAATTATTATTCATAACTGGAGGATCCTTAGATATCAAGCTTGGCATGTCAATAGGATACCTTTAGAACCAGATACCAATGAAGAAGATGACGATACACATGAGGATGAAGTGATTCATGAGAATGACATGGATGAGTGGGAGATGTTGTCACGTCTTGTTCCTCCCAACACTGTTCAAATTTCAAACATTGATACTCTTGGTCGCAGAGACTTTGACTTGATCCATGCATGGAATAGTACAACAGGTTGGAATAGAGACTTGGAGGACCCAACAGATTTCATAAAAAAATGTACGCTCAAGAGGATCCATACCAGATGTCTCACATTCTACGTCGGCTTCTCCATCCTCTTTTTATGATAAGCAACGTCTTTGTTTTGAAACTATTATTCAACATTTCCATGAAGGACCTAATGCAGACCCGCTGAAGATGATAATTCAAGGAACTGTAGGGACAGGAAAGTCTTACCTTATACATTGTCTTGGACATGAATTTTCAATGCATTCCATAAATGGAAAAAGCCCTTTGTTATTTTTGGCACCTACAGGAGTAGCTGCGTTCAACATACGGGCCAAAATAATTCATTCAGCCCTTAGAATCCCTATTAAAGACTTCAAATATTTACAGGGACAGTCACTTTCTGTATTTCAAGAGGAAATGCGATATGTCACACACATTTTAATTGATGAAATGAGTTTCCTTGGGCCAAGGTTTTTCATACAAATTGATTCATGTCTTCGGGAGGCATTTCCTGAAAAAAGGTCAGTTCCTTTTGGTGGGATATCAATGATTCTTGTTGGAGATCTTGGGTAGCTGCCTCTTGTCAAAGATAAACCATTGTACGTAGGAAACACAGCTGGCAGGGTGTTATGGAAAGATTTCAGAAAATTTGTTACATTGGACACGATATTTCGTCAACAAGGCACAGATCCAAATCAAGTCAAATTTAAGAGGTTGCTAGCCAACATCAGAAATGCAAACCCAACAGTGGATGATTGGAATCTTTTAATGTCACGAAAAAATGAAAATATGGATGGTACTGAAAGTAATACTTTCAATTCAGAAATCCATTTGTTTCCTACGAACAACTTGGTAAATGTACATAATCGATGCATGCTAAAGTCACTTGGAATTCCCATAGCACGATGCGTTGCTGAACATACAAAGAATAAAGATTTTTCTGATGCCAATGATGACCATCTTCAATAAGAAGTGCTTTTATGTCCTGGTCAGTGAGTGATGTTGACGTGTAACTTGTGGGTGGAAGCAGGGTTGGTAAATGGAGCACTTGGGACAGTTGAAAACATCTTTTTCTCTGATGGATCCAAACCACCACGACTGCCAATGTATGCTACAGTCTCATTTGATGATTACATTGGTTTACCATGGGACATCAAATATCCCAAAATTGTTCCAATAACACCTATTGCTAGAGGAAATCGCAAGCAAATCCCATTGCGTATGGCTTGGGCTCTTACCATACACAAATCGCAAGGTTTGACTTTACAAAGGGCAACCATTGATATCGGTATCGTAGAGAGGCAAGGTTTAACTTTCACAGCAATTTCAAGGGTAAAATCTATTGACGGTCTATGAATATCTCCGCCATTTACATTTGAAAGGTATTCAAAAATGGCGAAAAGTGCATATGCTACAATCAGGAAAAAAGAAGAACAACGGTTGGAATCCATTTCAGCTTAAAGATCACAACTATCAGGTTATTAGGCAACTTGATTGTTTGTTGTATAGATATTTATATTGACATGTTTCGTTGTTATTATTTGAACTGGTAGGAAGAAATATAGATTGCAATAGAACAAACCAATTTACAGACTCACATAGTTTAATCTCTATTTATTCATTGTCTTTTCATATAGTTGTTGAGAATAAGATTTGTTCCTATATGTTAACATACACTTTTTCAATATGTTCAATTACAGTTCAATTGACAAGCATTTGTTAAGCTCTATTGCGACATAAAAACATAGTGGCAGCCATTATTTTTTTTACTAATTTATTTGGATTTTTGTTCGTCATATTCTTTTCCATGTGTTGAAAGAGTAAAGATATAGTTAGTTATCTATTTTTTTTTCATAAGATCCTCACAACTAAATGTAATTTTTTTTAATTTGGTTTTATTGACTAAATGTGAATGTACTCATGAAATGTGCCAGAAAAACAGTATTGAATGATAGATTATATGATGGCATGCCAATGATTTTGACATATATAACCATGACCATGCATGTTACCATTTTATGCAACTTACGTTTTTATTGTATTGCATTATTTAATTGTTATTGATATCTTAGAGTTTTAGTGCTTATGCCACATTTCCTCCAATGTTGTTTATTGTATCATTTGGTTAACATTATGTTTGAATTCATAAAACC
>LPNX010962914.1:4620-53688 GCA_001517045.1 Pseudotsuga menziesii | reverse complement strand
GGGAGTTGGGGAATATATATATGGGGGTGGGTTTTAGGTATAGTTGGATGAGTTGGGGAGTGAGAGACAGTGGAGGAGAGGGGGTGTTAGTGGTAGGGGAAGACATCAGGGGGAGAGAGTGACAGACAGGGAGAGACAGTGGTGGGTTTTCAGGTGTGTTATCACTTTAGGAGTGTTTCCTTGACTGTAAAGCATTAGAGAACATACATCAGCTAGAGAACTCGGTCCAGGTGTTAGTGGTAAGGGGGGACATAGGCGTGAGAGAGAGAGAGAACGAATGGGGAGGTGGGGTGTTAGGAAGAGAGAGGAGTGGATTTTAAAGGTAGGGAGAGGAGGAGGAAGGATTAGAGGTAGGGAGAAGAGGAGGGGGGATTAGTAAGAGTTAAGGGGAAGAGGGGAGTAAGGGGGGGACATAAAATAATAAAAGTATTGGTATAATTGACAAAACAAGCACTCATTATAGTATTTAAAAATGTGTGCACGTTGTGATTCACTAAAATGCGCTCTCGTTTTGCTTCACTAAAATGCGCTCATGTTTTGCTTCAATAAAACACACTCCTATTTTTCTTCACTAAAACACGTTCTCGTTTTGCTTCACTAAAATGCGCCCCCATTTTGCTTCAATAAAATGTGCTCTCGCTTTGCTTCAATAAAACGCGCTCCCGTTTTGTTTAAATTCAAAAATGTATTCCCTCCAAATGATAAGGTCGATCCTCCACCCATGCTTGCATGGAATTCTTATTCCTATGTGTCTGCTTCGTACTTTGCTTCAAATTCAACATGCCTATGCCTTGGAGTATGATAAACCATGGCTAATTCAGCATTATATCCAAATTTTCAATATGCTCGTGTTTAGCCATTTGTCTGATTATGCTGCACACCTCAGTTTTTAATGAGATTTTAGAAACAGATATGGTTTGTTTTGCAGATTCCAAATATGTAAATTTTAACAAGAATACATTATTTTTTCTATTTTTCCCGTATGTATCTTCTATCATCACTCCTCAACTCAAAAAACACACTGTTAGTGTTTCGTCAATATCTCTTTCGTTTCTCAACCATTTACAAAAAAAATTGTATGGTGCACTAAAGAACATCGAGCTCTACATGCTATAAAAAAACCATTTCCAAATAATTGCATTAAGACATTCAAACGTTGCACCCACAATTGACATACCATTTTCAAGGTTTGATCTCTTAGATAATTTTTAAAAAAAATTAAAAATATTATTTTTATTATTGGAAAAATAGTCTTGCACTAGTACTATATGTTCTCTATATGTATACCAATTTTCGTAAGTTTATTCCATCATTTACTCACTCAGACACTGCACCCACAAAAACATATACCTTATAATTTGTCCCAAAAATAAAAAGTGCCCATTAAAAAATATCTAACTTTAGATAGTTAACTACATTTTCAATAGAAAAAAATTATATATTTGGAAAGGCCATTCAATTTCCTACATTTCTTGTCTTTTAATCATCTCAAGATTCATTGCATAAGTGTCTCAAAATATCCATACAAGTTGATGGATGTCTGTTTTTTCAGTTTTCTATTGCATCTAACGTGCCAAAAGAGACCCTCAACTTCTTGCACACACCCTTAAGAATTTTGTAGTAGTTACATGTTTTCTATTTGTTGGGAGTTAGAGTGATCGTGTAATCTATAGAGTAGGTATTGTATTTTTTCTTCCATGCATTTCCCTACACTTTGGATATTTGGATATTTATGCACTAGATAATTTATTTACTATCTATTTCTTCTGTTTCTAAATAAATTCTATTAATCATATCTCTTAATTCATGGAAGCTTAGACCTATGCAGTGTGGAATTTAAAGACATGTCTTATTTATTTACCAAGCCTACATAAACTAATTACAATCTATTTCTTTGATTAATTTGATAGATGTTTGGTTTATTGAGGATGAAAATCACTTCCTCTTAGAGTGCCCTGCGCACACCCACATTAGATCTCAGTTTCATAATCTTTGTTGCAATACCGAAATTCCTAGCCTTTTAACATGTCAAAATTATAGTGAGCTCTGGACGCTTATCTCCAAGATCTTTGAGAATAGGAATACAATTTTAAAACAAACTAAATAATTTGTTTCTTTAGGTCCTATAGACCAAAGTTTGGTCTCATGAGACGTTAACCATCATCATCATACTCAAAAATTAATTGGCTTATTAACCCTACATATTTTTATTATTTATTTAAGATCTATTTCTTTGATTAATTTGATAATTTTTTGGTTTATTTTGGTATATATATGTCAAAAAATAATTATCTTATAAGTAGACATATTTTTACTATGTTCTTGTATTTATTTTATTTATATGAAGCCTAACGGTAATAACACACAAATAATGTTTAGTCATTAAGAAGTTGTATAATAATGAAGTGAAATGATAAATATATCAAATAACATATATATTAGAGAGTAATATTTCTTCTTCTTTAGGGCTGATGCACAATCATGGACTCCTTTAAAGACACTTTAGACATGCCACATAATACTTGGAAAAACCTGGAACCTCTGACTTTAGGTGAGAATTAGGGGTACTTCCCTAAATTATTTGAAGATGAAGTAAAAATACAAAAGATAGGTAATTGAATCAGATTTCATAATATATATCATTTATGCGGAAAAAATGTGTGTAAATGATTGTAAAATTAGTTTCTGCGAAATTGGGTTTTCAAATTTTCAGCACATCATAACATATATGTTTGTACGGGTGCAACAATATATGAGGTAAATGATGTCAATTTTTGATAAAATATTGTAGACATATAAAGGACATATGGGCCTAGTGCAACACTATTTATTCATAATTTTTCATGAATTATTTTTTTAATTATTTATTATTGAAGTCAGAAAAGCTTGAAATGAAAACGTTCTGTGTGGGTGCAACACATTAGAGGAAAATTTTAATGAAATCCTTGATTTCTATATATAATATTGTAAATATTTCTCTCTTCTAGTGCACCATATAGTTTTCTTGGGAAATGGTGAAGGCAATCAAAAGTTATATAAAAAACAATCGATGTATCTATTTTTGAAAACTAACATGTATCATTTAGAAAAATAATAATAAATAATTAAAACCTACATTTGAAGGAAAAAATTACATATTCAGAATCATAAGATCGTACTCTACAATATTCTAAATTTTCATAAAAAATATTGTGTTTGTCAAAGCAAAACACGCCATCAAAATTGAGCATATTGATAGAGTTCTAAAAGACAGGAAATAGCCCTGGTTTATTTGTCCTAGCCAATAGGTTTGGTAGTCCGAAGCTATTTCTGAACATAATGCCAAACCTTATTCCCGCTGAGTTTTTAAATTTTAAAAACACGCATATGTGTTTTAGCATTATTCATATCGCATATGCGTTTTTGTTTAACTAGCTTGGTACAAGAGTAAAAAAGAGTAAATACCAAGTTAGTGGATAGTCTTTGGGAGAAACCCCATCTAAAAAGAAAATATCATGGTAATTATTGGCCCCTCCAAAGTGGTTTAGTGTGTAAAAAGGACGACACTTAGCTTAAAATTTGTGAATGGTTGTGGATAATGAGGTCAGATTATTGGAGGTTCAAGGCATGTGTCCATATCACTTGTTCATGGCCTTAAGACAAAGAATATGCTTTTTAGACTTAATGATTGAGTTTTATTGCCTAACCTTTCTCTAAGGATCGAAACTCATATCTAGCTCTAAATTATTCCTAATGGTACCTACACATCCACTATGAGGATAAGGATTGCGAGATCATTTATGTTGTTTTGAAGCATTATTTTTGTCCGTGGACGCACAAAATCATCTTTTAGGGCCTAAGGCCAAGGTTTCATCTCTCGACTATGTTGAGGCTCCATGATGTATACATTATGTTCGAGAACGGCTTAGGTTTTCTCCCACAACTATGTCTGGGATATGCTCATGAGGTCATGTATGGTGGATCAAATTTCATTCTTAAAACTATATTCTAAGAAGTTTTCTTTATGGTACAAGGCCTAGGTTTCTTACCTTAATAATGTCCAATACCCATGTATTTGTATCTACTATCCAAAACCTTCTAACGACATCCATGTCACCACTAGAAGGAAAGGGTAACTTCAAGAGGTCATGGCTGGTCATTTGAGGTGTTTTTCATGGTCATGGATTCCTAGAAGTTTTTTTTAGAGTACAATCCCAATGTTTACTCCCCCAACAATGTCGAAGGCCACACGACCCATACCTAGTGCTTATAAGTCATGTGAGGTGATTCAAGGTATCATTTTAGGCCTTGGATGGATATAATGTTCCTTTATGGACTAAGGCTTGGTTTTACCTTGTCAACCATGTGTAAGGCCTTGAGAACCATGTCTACTATTTAAAACCTCTCGATGGAATGATTATCCCCAATTTTTGGGTAGGGATACCATCAATATGTCCTCTGTGGTAGTTTGAAGTTTCCTTTTTGACCTTCAATGACTAAGGGATTCATTTAGGGCCCAAGTCTTGGGTTTCCTCCCATTTCCATGCATATGGCCCCAAGACCCATAACTATTGTAAAAAAAATCACCAATCAATCGTATATCCCTAATATAAGGCCAAAGACCCCCTAGAGAGGTCATGTGTGGTGGCTTGATACATTATTCTTTCCTCTGGATCCCTAGAAGCTTCCTTTAGTGTATAATACCTAGGTTTCCTGGTCGCTCAACCATGTCAAAGGTCTTTAAACCCATCATTAGTGATTAAAACAACCTAATGGTGTCAATTCCCACACACAAAGCTAATAATGGCCTCAAGAGGTAACATATGGTGGTTTAAGGTGTTATTGGTGGTCCTAGATGCCTAGAAGCTTCATTTAGGTCCTAAAGTAGAGATTGCATCCCTTGACAATTTATAATACCCAAAGGCCCTCCCTCCCACTTATATTTATTCCCCTCCCACCAATGCCTTCCCTTTATATTTTTCCTCCCTCCATCCCCCCTCATATCTCTCCCCTACCCATCCCTCCCTTCCCCTTATATTTCTCATCCCTTCATCCCCCCCATATATTTCCCCTACCCATCCCTCCCTCCCATGATTCCCTCTACACCTTCCTCTCCCTCCTTTGACTCCTGCCCCCCTCTTAACCAATGTAATGTTAGGCCATGAGCCACCCCATAGACCGTTTGGATGGAATATTGGGAGTATAAATGGTATTATAATGGGATAAGGGTGCCATTATAGGTTTTTGGATGGGAGGGGTGGGTCTTAGGACATTGACTATAGTCATGGAAGAGAAGACAATAAGTCCCTAAATCAACACACATGCCTTATATATGGAGTATTTTGCCTTTAGTGGGATATGGGTGTCATTATGAGGTTTTATGCACTAAGAATGGGTCTCAGGGTTTTAAGCATGGTAATGGGACAATAGTGTAACAGAAACAAGTCTTAAACCACTACACATGCCCTTTAAAGGGGATATTTTGCCTTAATATGGGATATATGTGCCATTAGACTATTTTATGCATTGAATATTGTTCAGGAGGTGTTGACCATGGTCATATAGGAACCATTATGAATATTTCTAGACAAGAGATAGTTTTGAAGACACTACCATGGTCCAAGGATAGGTTTGGAGGTCTTAACCATTGGTATGGGTTCCATTATAAGGTTATCAAGTTAAAAAAATTTGATATGCACTAAATCGCATATGTGATTTAGCAATCACGTAATACAAACTACCCGTTAAGTAAAAAGCAGTGTATCCATATCGCATATGTGATAAAACAAACATGCGTTATATCGCATATGCAATATTTGTTATATAAAAAATGTTGGGTTGCATGCTATGGTCCAGGTTTACTGTAGAAAAATACATAATTCTTTTGAACCCACGCACAGAGAACTGTTCAACCTGCAATTTAATCATTTTTTACACAAATCCATAGGTTTTGTACAATTTTGGGTGGATTTCAATGGGGAATGTACATAATAGAGTTTGAAAGTGAGTGAGGAAGGTGCTTACATCGGAATAAGCTGAAAATAGAAAATAAAATAAGAGGGAAGATTCAATAAATCATCGGCATTCATTGGATAAGCAAATAGTTCCCATTCCCGCTCAACAGATACCTGACGTAGAGGCCGAGGAAGATAATGCAACATTAAAGGAAGTTGGTTATAGGGGAGATGATATTCTTGGTCCATTATTAAACGGACAATCTTGTGAAGAGTTCAATAATTATGTTACTCTCGATGCAAATGTGACTCTACAACAACCATGTTAGGTGGTTCAATCTTCTAATCGAAGTTGTCAACTTGTAGTGGATGTAAACGTCACTCCAGCATTTCAAATGGCAAGAAATCTCACATCAAAACGAAAGAGAACTCCTAAACACATACAAGTGGATGAGAGTGAATTGAATTCGCTGGAAGATAAGGTGGCTAAATGCACTATCCTTTGTCATTGTTCTCAAATAATGAAACAATATTTTGATAACAAATCCAAAACCGGTAAATGCCAATTGTTATTAGCTTTGCTTAAATCTAGAAATATGGAAATTGTTATAAGAAAGTTAGGCATAAGAAAATTGAAGAATATCGAATCAAGTAATCACATTGTTAAATCTCTTGCTTCTGCATTCACATCGATTGGTAAAAAAGCTCGTTCATGGGACTGTAATGTGGCTCGTCGCGTATTGGTTGAATCAATTGTATGTAGATCCACAAGACAACATCGTTTACTTAAATGCACATCACGAATTGTGCCTTTAAATCCAAAGACACTTAAAAAATATTCAGTAAGAAGAGACAACCTTGATGTAGAGGGACAAATGGAAACATTATGGGAATTTAGAGGTAGGTTTCCCCACAAAGACATGAAGTTAGTCAAAGCAGTGAAGGGACTAGTGCACAAGTTTTGGCACGATAACACTAGGCCTTCTTCTAACACAAAGGATGTGTTAAAACACTGTAGGGGTTCTATGAACAATGAACCTCATGTTAAACATTATCTTGACATGAAAAAAACTCAATTGTTCGAGATGTTTAAAGTTTCCCATGTAGAGCTAAGGCTCAGGAAAAGATCTTTTGAAAAATGCAAGACTTAGTATGTTAGAATCAATACCATCTGAAACACTTGTTGTTGTAGATACCACATAGATTTTCATATATATTATCATACATTTGCACACATGCGCCATTTTTTGCATCCTAACCATGTGCAGGAATGCTCAAGTACATTACTGCCAATTCCATCCAGAGATTTCATCCATAGCATGATGTGTTCGAGGCAAGATGGGAAGACACGTTACTTAAAAAAATGTGTAGAGGGTTCTTGCAACAATTGTGGAGGGCTATCAGTATGGTCTGATTGCATCCATGAGAATGAATATCAAGCATTCGGGAATGCAATTGTCAAGAGGCAGAACTATCAGTATGAGACATATCAGCTACATGATGGGAAATAAAGCAGGAAGATTAAATTGGTGATTTCATGCAAATTAACTTGGTGACTACATGTACATATTTTTATGTTGTTTTATAACACTGTTTATTTTTTTACACCAGGTGCAAGTATGTGATTTTATTTCAGAGTTTCGTGGAAAGATCCAACAGTACATTCAACATGTCGATATGGCATGGTGGAAAGATGAGCAATTCAGAATATGCCGAGACACCTTCCCTCTCGAAACAATACTATCAGTGGTTGAATTTGTAGAAAATTACACCCTACAACCACAAAATGAAATACAAAGTCAATACTATCACTCAGAGTAGGTGAGAATAATGGTCCATATCATGTATCGACATGGGCCAAATAGTAATGAAGAAAAATGTGTGATACTGAAAGAAAGTCACTTCTACATAAGTGACGACCGGACCCATGGCATCCATTACGTGCAGCATTGCTTTAAATTATTCTATGATCATGTGATAGCTTTGGATATAATGATTTTATCATCATTTCATTTGGTCAGATGGTTGTACTAGATAGTTCAAGAATGCACATGTATTTCAATGGTTGTGTTCGTTGCACATAAAATACAAGGTGCCACATATATGGAACTACTTTGAAACTGGTAATGGAAAAGGAGAGCACGATGGTGTTGGTGCATGCATAAAAACTGACCTTAGAATGGAAGAGATGAATTTTACAGGTGCTCTCCTTCGAGATGTTGCATCTATAGTGAAATGGTGTGTATCTGTCATGGGAGAACAAGCAACAAAGAAACACCTAGCGCAGAGAATATTCTGGGAGGTGATAAATGTGGATCAATCCCAAACACATCAAGTGAACACAGAGCATGGAACTTGACAGTTTCACTCAATTAGAAGCTTAGACAACTCGGCCCTACAATTTTGGACAAGATTGAAGGCTTGCTTTTGCAGTTCCTGTAGCATCAATGAATGGGATGATTGTGAGTATACATATACAATTGATACATGGGATCGAGTGACACTTAGCACCGATTTCAAGGGGTTTTAATGAAATAGACTATTTGGAAGATGATCAGACACACATTTCTACAGACTTTGATCACATACCCTATGATCACATGAAACAAAATGAATAGGGTTGAACATGGATCACAAGTGGAAGTTCACATGCATGCATGACTTAGAAGTATAAACACATGTACATGAATAACAAACAAAATGGACTAAGGTTTATATGACCTCTTTAGGTTTATATCATTAGATTGGTTTTATGACCTATTTACAAGTTATGAGATGGAACTAGGGTTTTATGACCTCTTTACAAGTTATGAGATGGAAGTAGAAACACATGTACATGTACAAATTGAAAACCAACTAGGGTATCATGAACTACAAATTGCATGATATAACTAGGTTTGAGAAGTTATGAGATGGAACTAGGGTTTCATGAACTACAAATTGCATGCTATAACTAGGGTTGAGAAGTTATGAGATGGAACTAGGGGTTTATGACCTCTTTAGGTTTGAAGATCAAATTAGATTGGTTAGTATCATTTAAGTAGAAAACAAAAGGCCATATACCTAGGCTATGCACATACATGAAACAAAATGAATAGGGTTGAACATGGATCACAAGTGGAAGTTCACATGCATGCATGACTTAGAAGTATAAACACATGTACATGAATAACAAGCAAAATGGACTAAGGTTTATATGACCTCTTTAGGTTTATATCATTATATTGGTTTTATGACCTATTTACAAGTTCTGAGATGGAACTAGGGTTTTATGACCTTACAAGTTATTAGATGGAATTAGAAACACAAGTACATGTACAAATTGAAAACCAACTAGGGTTTTATGAACTACAAATTGCATGCTATAACTAGGGTTGAGAAGTTATGAGATGGAACTAGGGTTTTATGACCATATACCTAGGCTATGCACATACGTGAAACAAAATGAATAGGGCACAATTAAGATACTTATGTGAACAATTTAATTCCATTGTCAATTGAAATCATCAGTATAGAGTTCAGATTTGTATGTGTTTTGTAGCAAGTTTCAAGCACCAATGTATGATATTCGATGGACTTATGATTTACCCTTTATGTCCAATCAATGCACCTTCATAATAAGCAGTAAGCATTTTAACAAACTTCAGATTTTGTTTAAAAAGCAACAGTAAATAAATGATTTAAACTCAGATATTGTAGTTTGAGGTAAAGATGGTAGGGTAAGGTTCTAGGGTAGTCTAGGATGGTGTACATGGTATGGTTATGATGTTAGTATGGTATGGTATGGTATGGTATGATTTTATTGGTATGGCTATGATGTTATGATGTTAGTGTTTGGAATTTAGGTATTTTATGGTATGGTTATGATATAACTAGGATTTCATGAACTCTTTAGTTTTAGATACATGAAAAAAAATGAATAAGGTTGAACATGTATCACAAGTGGAAGTTCACATTTTTGCATGACTTAGAAGTAGAAGCACATGTCTGATGTTATGATGTTAGTGGTATGGCTATGATGTTATGATGTTAGTGTATGGAATTTACGTAGTGTATGGTATGGCTATGATGTTAAAAAGTTGATGATTGCCCTACATGGGTTTTTAATTGAACCATGATCTTGGTATTTCATTAAGGATGGATTTCTAAAGTTATATATCTTTTTGATTTTCATAGATACAATTCATTTGTCTTGGTCTTGTATGAAGTTTTGATTATCTTTATAGGATGTCCTGAACAACTTATGATGTGGTGTCTAGTGATTGTCTCCAATGGCTTACTTAATGGTTACTTGATCTTAGTTGGATGGGTCATAAATTCTTCCTTGAAGTATTGGAAATATTCAAATAGTTAGTAGGATATATGTTAATATAAATATCATGTTCCAAAATCAAGTCAACCATATATAAGGAATATAATAAATATCATGTTCCAAAATCAAGTCAACCATATATTTAAATTTGAACCTTGCTTTATATTATATACATACAAATAATGTTTTAAAAATTGGCATGCCACATGACCATAATACAAAATAGTGGATCAAACTGTACATCTGTGTGTATACAAACAAAACATTCCATGTATGTATCCCCCCTATACATTAATTATATTTATCCCCCCTTTCATTGCCACTATCAATGTCTTGTGAGAAGTCTATCTTTCTTTTCTGGTTGCTCATTGGTGATCCCCAACGCTGAACAAGAAGGACAGATCTCATTTACGAATACTGCAAACAAACCAAAATTTGTAAGCTAGTAGTTTACCAACATAAAAAAAATTCTATGTACATTTGTTCAAATTCCAAACCAATATAACATTTTTACTTATTGTACGTAAGTAAGTTATGGTGGATCGTGGTTTTAGTGATGGTGTCTCACTAGAAGCGACCATGATTGGGTGCTCTTCAAGCACCACTTGCTCACTATCAAGCTGCATAAAAAATTATATATATGTCAATGTCAACAAATTAATGGGTGCACGAAAAACATACTTGCATGTACAAATAAAACTATACTACATGGAGGGACAATGACTTCTTCAAAGAAAGCGAGACATACATGTACCTTGGGGGTGGGGAGAGGTGGGTGAGTGATGACCTCAATTGGATTCTATTCAAGCACCACTCGCTCACTATCAAGATGCATAAATTAATATATATGTCAATGTCGGCATATCAATGGGGGCAACAAGGAAAAATATACTTTCATCTATAAAAAGAAATATAAGCAAGATAAAAAATATATAATTATACCTAGGGGTCATGAAGAGGTGTGTAACCAATGGGTGGAACAACTGACAATGGGCTAAAAGGATTTCTATATGCATTAGCGAAGAAGGCCGCTTGGTGGACAACATAATCAAAATTACGTTCCTACGTACAAAAGGATAAAGATACAATTAGACAATTTCAAATAATTAAAAAAGTACATGTTGAATCATTAAAAGCACAATTAAAATAAAGAAAGACATAAACGTACCTGGTGGGGGGTCAGAGGTGGATCACCAACAGCATCGATTTGGTGCTCTTCAAGCACCGCTGCCTCACTAGCATCTTGCATAATGTAACATATGTCAATGTCAGATAATAAAAGGAAAATGAGACATATATACTACATGGATGGAAAATTGTGTTTTCAAAGAAAGATAAACATACATGTACCTAGGGGGGGAGGTGGGTCACCAACAACCTGTATTTGGTGCTCTTCAAGCACCACTAGCTCACTAGATGACTGCATAAAGTAACATATGTCAATGTCAACAAATACAAATAAAATGAGACATATACTACATGGATGGAAAATGATGTTTTCAAAGAAATCGAAACATATATGTACCTTGGGGGGGGAGAGGTGGGTCACCAACAACCTGGATTTGGTGCTTGAAGAGCACCACTAGCTCAATAGATGTCTGCATAAAGTAACATATTTCAATGTCAGATAATACAAATAAAATGAGACATATACAAGATGGACGAAAAATAATTTTTTCAAAGAAAGCGAAACATACATGTACCTTGGGGGGGGGGGGGGGGGGGGAGAGGTGGGTCCCCAATCAAAAAGGTCGTTCCGCTGGCATAGATATCATGCCATGTAACAAAACATAAACATACAATTAGAAAATTTCTAATAATTAAAAGCATAAATGTTGAATTATTAAAAGCATAATTAAAAACATAATTAAAATAATACTTGTGTCTGGGAATCTTCCTCTACATGTGAGGGACTTGGTTAGGATTCCACAAACTCATCCTTCCCACCCTGCATAATATTAGAATTGAAGTGCCATTTAGATATTCAAGCAATTAGTTCTGAATTATGATTGCAGTAAAAGGAGAACGAAGATACATATTGAAAAAAACAAACCACACAGGAAACAAATGGGTGTAGCTCAGGAATTTACAATATCAGTGTCATTAATTAAATTCGGTGTGACAATAGTTTACATAGGAAAAAAATTTGAATCAATTAGGGATGGATTCGAATATCCCCACTAAATGTGACTGTACCTAACTGACTAGTTAACTCAGGATGTCTCAAACAATATCAGAGTCCAAACGGTTAAATCCAGATGTCTAGTCAAGTCACACAATCAGTAATAAACAGTTAACTCAGTCTAACTGAGGTGGTAGGTGAGAAAAGGTGCCTTATCCACATGCAGCCATGCATAACTAGCGCTAACTGAACTGATTGTGAGATAACTGATTGTAATTGGAAATTAACTAAGCTTAACTAGTTCCAACTCCAATTAACTGAAGGAAGTTGGTTCCAGGACTCCCACTGGCTCCTAAAATGTAGGGATTGGCCTAGGAGGCACCTAAACTAATGCATGTAGGAGCAATCAATGGCAGTTAGCCTCTAACGATGTTCCACACACCCCAGTGACTGGTACACATGGCCCCATTAGTCTAACTAGACCCAATGGTACTAGTGGAATTAATTAATTAATTAAAACTCCTAAGTTATTCTAAATTAATCTAATATATAGTATGGTCAAGGGAGGATTAATAATCCTAACACCGCCCCTGAATCCTAACTTGGACAACTGTGGTCCCTAGAAACAAGGCCATCAGTCACCCATGTACAATCTAAAAGATAAAAAATGTTTCTTAATAAACCGAGGTAATAGGGGAAAACCTCATGGTAAAACCCCCCCCCTCAAAATAAGTAGGAATCGGGAAATACAAGTTAAAAACTTGCAAAATATTTTGTTGTAATTTGCATCAGTAATGCAATATTTCAGTTCTTCTGTGTAGCAACGACCTGAATCTGTGCATGTGAACCTATGAATCCAAACAAAGTGATTATGTCTAGAGGATTCTTCCTCTTTGGAAGAAGAATAATGTGCTCAACTGAATCAGGAATATAGACAGCTGCGAGATGAAAATTGGACCCATGTAGAGCAGCTGAAATCAACTCATGAGGGAGAAAAGGTTCTTGAGAATTCGAACCATGTGAGGAACACCCAAGCAACTGATATATTGCACCCTTGAACATCAAACCATGTGAGGAAAAATCAGCCCCAATTTTTAGGAGTAAGTGTCCAGGCGGATGCAAAATGTCTCCAACTTTATGTGAGGAGATGAGCATGTGATAAAAAAGGTAGGTAGAGAAGCCTTGGGACTGTGGAGAGCAAATGCTTGAGCTCCATAATATGATATAGCTTCATAAATAACCCATAATTCAAAAAATATAATATTTGCAATCTCATAAGAGAAAACTAACATCGAATCCGCAACAACAAAATTGAAGGAGACTTGCAGTACTTGATTTGTTGCATCAAAATTGATGAAACCAACTACAAGCATGACTAAAGGCTATTGGAACTTAAAACTTGAACCAAATAATATTAGATCAGATCCAAATAAGATCATATCATATCCAAATAAGTCCATATCAGATCCAAAAGTGTGGAATGAAATCAAATCCCTGGCAGCAATTTTGAAGGAGACTTGCGGTACTTGATTTTTCACACCAAAATTGATGAGAGCAGCTACAAGCATTATTGAAAGATCTTGAAACTTAAAACCTGAAAAAAATAATAATATCATATCAGATCCAAATAATATCATATAAGATCCAAATAATTTCATATCAAATCCAAGATTTTGTTCCACCGAGATGGTAGATGCACAATTTTCTCCTTCAAAATTATGAATATTGGTGCATACAATCATGTAGGAATTTGTTGGAAGCTGAAGATCAATGAGAGTGAATGGATCACTCCTACAATCTGAAATTATTTCCAAAATATCCAAAGATTTACAAAATATAATATCAGCAAACGCATGAGAGAAAACTGACATCAAATCCCCAGCAGAAATTTTGAAAGAGATTTTTGGTACTTGATTCTTCACACCAAAATTGATGAGAACAGCTACAAGCAGTACTGGAATCTCTTGAACCCTAGAACCAAGTAATATCATATCATATCCAAATAAGATCATATCAGATCCAAATAGGTTCATATCATATCCAAGGGTGTTCTCCACCAAGATGGTAGATGCACAATTTTCTCCTTCAAAATTCCGAATATTGGTGCATGCAATCATATAGGAATTTGTTGGAAGCTCAATATCAATGAGAGTGAATGGATCACTCCTACAATCTAAAATTATTTGCAAAATATCCAAAGAATTACTTATCTGCACACTAGCAACATCATTAGAGACAGACAAATCAAATTCCTCTCCCTTTCCTAGAGCAATCACTGGTAAACTATGCACATAATTTATAATAGAAGAATCATTGGAGAATTTTTGCATAGAATGAAAGGATGTATTGAAACTGTTGGGATGTAAAGCTATCAACTTGTTCTCCAAAATGTGTCCCTGAAGCTCATATTGATTTCCAAACAATACTTCAAGCTTCTCCCAAGCTTCTTTGGGAGTCCTCAAACCTTCAAGGTGGAAGAGGAGATATCTGGAAATATGAGCACATAGATAACCAAAAGCTTCATCTAAGTGGTTCAGAAACTTGCTTCCCTCAGCTGGATGATGGGGCTCAATCTCCCTTCCCAATATTGTCCTATGTTTTACTTTTTTCTTGGTTTTACAAATCGCAAGTGCGATATATCGCACTTGCGATTTGTAACTCTTTAAAAATGCAAGTGCAATATATCGCACATGTGATATTGGCTAACTAACCTTAGCCTCGATTTTGAGCTCGTGTTTTCCGAACGTAGCATCAATAACACATATGCGTTATAGATTTACATTTCATATATGTGTTTTCAATTTCTAAAGTGGCACTAAAAAGTGGAACCAACTTCGTGCGAGCACCCTTCAACTTTTCTATTTGTTGGTAATTAGAGTAATCATGTAATTTGTAGAGTCGGTATTGTATAGATAATTTATCTACGATCTATTTCTTTTTTTAAAGAAATTCTAATAATCATATTTCTTAATTCATTGAAGCTTAGACCTATGAGCAGTGTGGAATTTAAACATATGTTTGAATGAAGTTATTTAAGATCTATTTCTTTGATTAATTTGATAAATGTTTGGTTTATTTTGGTATATATATACACAAAAATTAAAATTAAGTCCCTCATATTTTTATTATTTATTTATGTTTTGTTTTTTTGGTATATATATAATCAAAAATTAATTAGCTTATCAACTTGACATATTTTTATTATGTTTTGATATTTATTTTATTTGTATCTAGACCACCAATTTTTTTGGCATATTCAAATTATTTTCTTTTATTTTTTATTTTTATTTGAGCCAATTCATTATAAGCACATAAAAACTTAAACATCCCCTATAAAATGATTATATTAAAATAAAATTTCATAATATAAATTAAAATCTTTTTAATGCACTACAAATTGTAAAATATAAACTTTTATAATCTTCATGCAATTTATTAAAAACCCTTTCTAATCCACTACACATTATAAATTATAAACATTTATAAAATTAATTAACTACATTTCAATATTTATTAACTTAATAATAAATAAAATCAATTTAAAATAAATATATATTATTTAAATTATAAAAAATTATATATTTAATATTTAATATTATGTTTTAACCAAACCTTAAAAATTCAAATTATATCTTTAATATTATTTTAAAAACCATTGTTTAAATTAATAAAAAAATAAAATTAACTTATTAAATATACATTATCTAAATTAAAAAAAATTTGTAACCTCTTTAATAATATCATAATTTTATAAAATTTAGAAAATAATAATAGAAAATTAATTGGAATGGTTTTTTAATTTGAATACACTTTTTTGTTTGAGTGCTTTTTAATACCATCATAAATGGGTTTTATTTTATAAAATTTAGAAAACAATAATACAAAATTAATTGGAAATAATTTCTTTTTTATTTGAATATACATTAGATTTTGTTTTTCTTGTTAGGAGTGTTTTTTAATACATAAATGAGTTTTTAACCTTTTTAAGTAGAATTTTAATATTTCAAACATTTAATTTTCTTTTATTGATTAAGAATATTTTAATTTGGGATAACTTTGTTAAGATGAGAAAGCCTTCATTAAATTTCTATGTTCTATGCAAAAAATAATATTGAGATTCTCGATTATTTGATGGTTTATTGTTGCTTCACCAACTAGGTTTAAAGGGAACTCAAAATCATTCTTAAGTTGTTGGAAATTATACTTCTTTGTTTTATGTTCTAGAGGTCTTGCCATCGGGCTTCTAATGGTAATTTCAAATAGTTTTCTACATACATTTGTTGTAAACCCTAGTTATAGAGGAATAATGTTATATTTCAATATTATACACCAATTGTTCATGCTATTGTAAGAAAGTTTTTTAAAGGTTGCAAACCCAAAAACACAAGTATAGCAAGGATCTTAATATGCCCTTGAGGAACCCCTTAGGGTATTTTGATGGATCATTCCAAGGCTCAGAAGGCTCTAAAGGGGTTTGTAGAGCTAGTATGGTGTTACTGATTAATTTGCAAGTCAAAAGTTCCATATAAAAATGGGGGCAAGTTCAAGATCTACTACCAAATCCGAGTTAATAACTTTGTTGGGACTCCACATTTTTCCTAGGCTAAGGAGCTTTCTCAACTTTTGGAAAGGGGTGATTCAAAATCTATAATTGATTGGGCTTGTGGCAAGTCTAACATGAGGGTTCTCCACTTGATCTAGTAGCAAAGGAAGATTTGTGCTCTTGAGGAGTTCTATTCGGATATTTGTTTCTCTCATGTCTTCAGGGATTTCAATGTGCTCTGCTTATTCCCTTTCAAAAGAGGCTATCCTTCTGCATACAAGTTCCTTGTTTGATGAAGTGATGGATCTTGGAAGAGTAGTAGCCAAAGGATCCATGGTTATTTTCTGATGTCCCACTGTTGATTTGTCAGATATTTGGGTTTGAGTATTTCCATGTTTCTTTTTTTCTCTTTTTCATTTCCCTTGGGAAAATATGGTACAAGATAGAATGGATGGTGTTGTCTTCTTTTGGACTTGTTTGATAGTTTCTTTTTGTTCTCGTGTGTACTATTTTATTTGTTCTTGGTCTTTTTGTGGACTATTTTTTCATGATTCTCTTTGAGCTCAGTGTGGAAAGAGTGTGTGATTTGATGTAAAGTTTCATTGTATACCTTGGTTATTATTAATAGCATACATACATACATATATATTATTAATAGAAAAAGTGTGTGTGGGTGAGCGCACTTTCTTAATGAGAAAGATATCAAATAAGTATGTTGGTATATAATGTTCCAATATATCTATGGAAACAATGCAATTAAGACATGTTACATAAGTGGTTTTAATAGTTAATTATAATAGGTATTAGCTTCATAGATATAGTTTTAAAAAATGTAGTTAGGTAATGTGGTGATTATGAACTCTATTGAAACCTCCTACCATAGGAAAAAGCTAATTAAAGAAAACATGGATTCTTATTATTAAGAAAAGTACGTTTTATACCATGGAATTGTAAAATTAGAATCAATGGCTTTCTTAAATGGAAGGTTAAAGGAAATGAATATGAAGTTGAGAGATGTGACAATGAAATATAGGAGATTACATGTTTTGAGTGGTTGAAACTTTAATACAATAAGGAATTTGGAAACTTTCTTTGATTCTTTATTTTTTCATTGTTATATAGAAAAAGAAAAATACATTTCAAATTTTTAGGTCATATTGAAAAGTATTTAATTTAATCAGTTATTATATTAAATTGAAGTGTGTAGCTTTTTAAAATGTGATAAATATTTTTATAATAAATATATATGTGTGTGTGAGAGAGAGAGGGGTTCCTAAATTGATCAACATATATAGAAAGTGTAACCTTCATTCCTCCCAACCACCCAAACTACATTTAAGAGACTTATTTTAATTTATATATATATATATATATATATATATAAAGTTTATCCTAGATTATAAATTTTATAACAACTTCATGTTACAAAACCTTAAATTGATTTCTTGATTTCTACATGCATATGATTATAATGGTGGTTACTTTGGTGTAGACCTTAAAAATATAAGAAATCTTTTTTTTCAAAATTATATTTATGTAATTAAAAAAGTTATAAAAACATTCAATTTTAGTAAGTGAAAAAGTTAAAAAAATTCAATATTGGAATAAATATTTTGAAATTGCCCTTTAGGAATTGTTGAATGCTTTCACAATGAAGCTCATGAGAATTTGTTGTTATTTTGGCAATGTTTTAATTAAATCTTCTTTCTAATTTTTACCACACCACAACTTGTCCTTAAATTTAAATGTAATAATACTTTTAATATTATCATTATTTTGTAAAGTGAATTATTATTTATTCTTGAATGATTTAGCCAAGTGATTAGGGAGGATATCCACAGTAGAAGAATGCATAATATCATAATTAGCATCAAATGTTTTCAATCTATGAAGAGCTTGCATAGATCCTCCTAATGCAATTTGAACGGGGTCGAATGAACTTTGTTTGTGAAAGAAATTGCAGGTAGAAATTATGAACAAAAAGGAGGCTATTTTCTAACAAAAGTTCTCAAGACATTGAACAACGTTTATTACGCATTAAAATTTAAAGTTCAATGAAAACTATGTAAAAGGGGAATATATGAAAGTGCTCATACAAATTTTCTTTTAAATTTATAAATGAAATTTAAATAGCTGTGAGAATACACCTCACCAATTGGTTTCCTATTCCTAAGGGAGTGTTGAGATCTTCATGGAGAAATATGAGACCATTTCTCCACCTATCTATTAAGGTGTCTCTAGATCCTAATTTAGGGGATCATGGGAGAGATATTCTCCTTAACATGTGTGATGAATAATAATCCATCGAAAAACTATAAATACCTCTCATTTGGAGAAGGAAATGAGCTTTTTTAGAGAGCTTTCTAGTAATCTTTGTATGAGAAAATTTCATCCCAAGATGGGAGAAGCGGTTCAGTTCATGCGAGAACCTTAGTTCTTCTTGGTGAGGAAGGAGAAGGCATCCCAATATGGGAATGAGCCACTTGAATTGAATATCATGCAATTGTACTTATGAAAGCCATATATCTTTGAAGGAGATAATAAAGCGACTCAAAGTTTCAATGAGTCAACAAACTTATCCACGAGGACTAGCAAACTTCGTTATCAATTCCGGTTTGTGTATCTTTTTTTATGTTTTTGTTTTGTGAATCTAAAATTGGTTAAATATTGAAATTGTTTATTATGCCAATTTCTTTATGAATGATGAGAAATTGAGAAATTTGATTAAGCATTCGTTAATGGGAGAAATTGAAGTTTACCCATTTTTGGATCAAATTTGGTATCAAAGCAGTTCTGATCTAGTTTCAGATTTATTTTTTCTTTCATGTGGGCATTTATCATCTCGGTTGTAGATATAATATTGAAAGCCCACAAAACAATTATCCTTCTATTTCGGTATTTTCAAATCTTTGCAGAGATGCATATTTTCGTGAAAGATTCTTATCCATGGAGAAAAAGGTAAGAGAAATATATGATGAGGGAAAGGACAATGTTGAGTTGTGAAGACAATTGGAATATTTGGTAGAAGAGAAGCAAGAACTTAAGAACAACTCAAAGATATGCAATGTGAGATGCAAATTGATGAGGAGTTGCTAGTCAAGCATCAACAAACCGACAATCCAACAAGTCCTTCTACAGCAGAAGATGGCATAATTTGCACTTGTTGTCCTCATATGAAAGAACATCATATGGATGTTTCATCTGCAACATCTTCAACGAAACAAAAGGATGACATCTTGAAGATAAAAGAGGTGTATTTGGATAGATTTGTTCCCCAATCAAAAGATGAGGTAAATAGTAATTCCTCTCATTCAGTTTCTTTACAAACAAATGTTTGTTTCTGTTATTTTAAAAAGAATATTCGTGGGATTGACATGAAACTCCTAAAAAATATGGGGTTCAATGGAGGAGGTCTTAGCACTGATGTCCAAGGTATCATACAAGCAAAAAAGGTTGAGTAATGTCCCCGATATCAAGGATTGGGATATCATTGAAGGAGACACCTTCTAGCGAAAGCTCTAGGTAAAATTGTTCCTATTGCCGCAAGCAAGGACATGCTGTGAATCATTCTTGGGATTTGCATCCAAAATTGAAACCAAAATGGTTTCAAATTAAAGAAGGTAAAATAAACTTTGAATGCAAGTAATGATACAGAACCAGCAAGTGGATCATCAAGCAACAAATCTTTTAAAAAGAATCCCAGGTATACTTTCGATGATAGTTTTAATAACAGGAAAGATGTAATTTTATGTCCTTTCTGAGGAGGAAATAATCATTATCTTGCATAATGATGGAAATATAAAGTTTATGGTAGAAGAATTGGTGCAATTAAGAGTAAATCACAAAAAGGAAATCCTTTTCTCCAAGTAAAGAAGGAGGATGGTGTGGTATTCAAGCATATAGTAAGCACACACACATAACCAAGACAAAGTAATTGAGTCGAATGCATTCAACTACCTGATATTCATCTTGAATTCAATATTTGTACATCATATATATGGTTGGAGAGGTTACACCCGTTCCAACTTCTCATGGATTAATTATTAACTAATAAATTAATTTAATATGATAATGATGGCATAAGGCCTATCATCCTCCTCAACATCTCTCCTACCAATAAAATGTTGCTATGTCCCTGAAGCGAACAAATATGAAGTAAACAACCATGAGATGTGATTCTTCAACAACGGACTTCAATTGGGTAACAGTCGGTGAAGCCTCGCCCTCTACTCAACGAGCTGGAATTGTCTTAGACGGCTCGTATTTTGGATTTTGGATCTCTCTGCACTGTGTCTCTATCATCAACTTCTACAATCACCATCCAAGAAGTGCTTCTACATTTATACATCGAGGGCACGATCTATTTAGTTTTTCTTGGTGTCATCATCTAGCGTTGAGTTCTTTCATAATATGTAGGGTATATTTTGCTTGAATGTTCATCGATGTCTTCGTTTGTTGAAAAACATATGTCTGCAAAGTTTTATGCTTACTACTCATACACATGATCTTGATCGGGACCAACTGCTCGACGAGACGTGACTTGACTCGACTATAGAAGTTAGTTAGAGACCAACTTTATTACAAAATGAGAGGAGATCCTCTTCCTTAATAAAGACCTACGTTTAACCTCCTCCTCTTGACTTTAAAATTTTTTAAAGCCAAGCCACTAATGGCTATACATGACTCAATCATCTCAATTTATAAACTCGACAACTTCGACCATATCAACCATAAAGTTTCAATATTCGTCAACCAAAATTAAGTCGAAAAAAATTTAAAACTTAGGCATCGACTAGATTAAGGAGTCGACCAAAATACAGTATTGAATTTAGAAGGACATCGACCAAAACACTTACAAGAATAAACATGGACGACATTGGTTCGATGTGAATGGTAAAATATTGGTCGAATTCCGTTCGACATCTATCTTCCAGAATGATGAACACTATATATAGTACACAATATGCACAATAGTCATGGTTGATGATGCAATTTTAAGAATCCATCACCAGTTTCAATGGAATGAAATTCTGAGGTCTTCATCAGAACATCTAAAAGAGTTATGCAGTCTTTAATAGAAACAAACAAAGATGCTAATATCCAATTATTGATTGACGGACATGAGTTATTTGTTGAAATAGTTCGTTTAGCGCATCTCTACACAGTCGATAGTATTGATATTCACACCTTAGGTCACATCATTACAGATGTAATCCAACTATTTGATAGTCGATGTGTGACAGCATTGTCCCAAGTGCAATTTTAAGAATCCATCACCAGTTTCAATGGAATGAAATTCTGAGGTCTTCATCAGAACATCTAAAAGAGTTATGCAGTCTTTAATAGAAACAAACAAAGATGCTAATATCCAATTATTGATTGACGAACATGTGTTATTTGTTGAAATAGTTCGTTTAGCGCATCTCTACACAGTCGATAGTATTGATATTCACACCTTAGGTCACATCATTACAGATGTAATCCAACTATTTGATAGTCGATGTGTGACAGCATTGTCCCAAGTGATACTCTTTGTTGGTAACATGATCTCATCATGGGTAGTCGGTAATGTTGTACATGCACAAACTGTTGGGAAAGTCATGAAGTAGGTCAATCGTCTTCATTTGCAGCAGCATGGTATCAAGTTAAATGGGCCAACGATGGTATTATTATACACAGTATTTCCAAGTCTTTGTAGACTGAAGCAGGTAGAATTTGACTTGGTCGATAAGTATCAGTTAGTGTCGACTATATTCTAGTCAAGTTATTTTGCATTTTTAATATATCTTGAAACTAAAGTATTCACAGACCGTTTTTGAAAAAAATTGAACTTACTGCATTCACTCATTTGAAAACAGCTTCAAGCATGAGCAATCATGATCGAAGACATTTCAATTTCTAATATCATTGGCATTTTCAAAAGTCACTTGCTTAACTTTCTACGCTTCTATTTGACTGTATCGACTGAGCAGATGGTGATCCTCCATGGATGATTGGTGGGCGATGGATGCAACATGATTTCCCATGTCTTGGTGTTTCTTTCCCAGTGCGACATGATTGATATACTCATCTACCGTGTCGACTATCTTCTAGTCGGTTTCCTCCAAGTATCACGTGATTTTACTAGGCCTTACAGAGAGAATATAATGGTGTGATCACCGATCAGTGTTGTTCATGCGCAGTCTATTAGTGATGCAGGGTAAGTCACTTTGTTAACATGGTTCCATAAATTAGGTATCCATGAACTCAAAACAACTTGAAGCATTTAGCACCAGTCAGATTATGTATCAACTCTTCCAATTGCACTCAGCATTGGTGGAGAAGATCTTTTCCCTTAGAAAGCAAACCTTTGGTGAAGGAAATTTTATATTGGATGTGTTGGACAGATGCCAACTCCATGGTCGTTTAGGGTCTGGATCAAACCTTGCACTAGAATGTCGGCTTTACTGATCGGCTTCATACTCTAGTTAGAATAATATATCCAATATTTTTACATAAAGTAATATAATGGACAACATGGTCAGACATTCTTGAAGCAGCAATATCACGAGAAAAAAATCACAATATCTTATCTTGTTTAGTCGTACTTCAACCCAAAGATAAATCATTTCTTTGCATCGTCCATAAGCAGCAAATTCTTGAATCCACAAGCCCATGAGCTATCCTTGACATTTTCCTTGCAGGTTTCTGCATCTCATGATTTTATGCAGGTTCAAATTGCCTCCATCTGTTGTTGTTGTCACCCAGACTAGATAGAGGAGGAAATGACACCAATGTTGTATTCAAGCATATAGTAAGCACACGCACATAACCAAGACAAAGTAATTGATTCGAATGCATTCAACTGCGTGGTATTCATCTTGAATTCGGTATTTGTAAATCATAGATATGGTTGGAGCGGTTACACCCTCTCCAACATCTCATGGATTAATGATTAACTAATACATTAATTTAATATGGTAATGATGGCATAAGGCCTATCAACCTCCTTAATAGATGGCCATGTTCACCATCAACAATAATGGAGAAGAATTGTACTAGATCATCTAAGTCAAGGGGAAACAAATGCACCAATAATTCAAGAGGTAGTACATGATGAAGTTGTTTTCAAAAGCAAAAAACTTGTTGGTGTTTCTTCCTTCGACCTAGGTTCAGACCCTTGTTTGTCCATCAACAAAGCACAAGATATCGGACCGACAGAGTAGAGCTCAATCTGCAGCACCTACGATGTAGATGCAGTCTCACCCAAGATATCTCTATGGGTAGCTGCCAGAACTAGGTTTCTATAGTTGGGTGGGTATTTCTTCTCTCACGGCACCACCTTACCAACTCGCTTGACCAAAGATGGGGGTTGTATTTCATATTCTTAGTATGTGCATTCAAGATATTAACAGATATTACAACAGTTACTATGAATCCTTATCACATATTTTGTTTACCAACAATGCAACACATGCATACAAGAACTTATTCATAAACAAATTTTATTCAATCTATTAAGATCTACTCATTCATATCATACATTCATTCAACATACACATACTCATCAAATATACACCGAGACAACATTTAACATGGAAACCCATCTAGGAAAAAGCACAAAGGCACTTTTCATCTGGCATGAGAAATATATAGCACCTTTCATATGTGCACTCAACTTGCAGACTCTATTCTAGATATTCTCTACAATATATAAAAGCTTCTCTCCTCTCATAATCTCTAGTCTTACGTTTCTAAAGTTTTCCTCTCCCTCACCCTACTATCAATCCGCACACAACCTGGATTGACTCTCTTCTCTTCAACTCTCCAACTCTACACTCTACTAAGACAAGAGATGGAAGATACCAACCCGCACACAACTTGGGTTCTCTCTTTTATAAAATCTTACATGTCGTAATAAACCAACTCTATTATGTTAGCCGAGAGACTATCATTCCTATTCTCAAACATTCAATTACAATGATAGTAGGCATTATCGTCCTAAAAATACAAAGATGCTTTATTCCTAAAGCATGCATAATTCTAACTGACTTCTTATCCATGATCAATTGATTTATTCTTTTAAAAGGCTATACCCTGCTTCTGTCGTGGTTCCTTTCATTACGACTTCTCTCATCACAACTTCTCTTCTGTCATAAAATCATCCATCTCTGGCTGGTTTTTTGTCGTGGCTTCTCTTATGTCACTGGCTCTTTCATCTCTGGATGCTTCTCCATCACAAATTCTCTTCTATCGCATCTTATTGTTGTCATGCAACCATAATCTTCATATTCCCGAGTAGAATACTAGTCGAACAGAATTCTTCCTATTTTTTCCTAAGGCCCCCAACTCTCACATGTTACTTGTCTCAAGCCACACTTATCTGAAACCTATGTTGTGGGGACCTTACTTTTAATCTGCATGGTCTCCTATCATACTTATTCTTTTGTCTCACTCAAATTCTCCACAAGGTCGGAAATGATGTGTTCCAACGATGTAAATCCTACTAACTCTATTGCTTGTCACACTTTCTCGTGTACCAATTGAATAATACATGTAACTCTTTTTGCCTATGCCTGTAATTCTGTGACCCTATCAATCCACTTATGTTGTTTTGTTCGTAGTGTTGTGACTTGTTGCTATACTTTCTTCATCTCAGCATCCTTAAACATTTACTCTGATAAGGGTAGTTTCTTCATTTCATTCTTCATCTGGTTCACCTCTGCCTCCGTAGTGTACAAATTCTCTGTAACTTTCTATAACTCTTCATCTTCGATAAAATATTCCCACATATGAGAAACTTGCTCGATCGAAGTCACACACAGTACCTCCACCTCTTCAATTTTCTCCATAGTCTCTGTTGTTGCTTTCCTTCTTTCTTCCAATACCTATGGGGGTGTTCTGGGTTTCACATGTGCTTCCAACTGTGCGAGATTTTTGTGAATTTCATCTTTTATTTCTCCAAGTTGAAATACCTTGGCTTCCACAACCATTCCATGTTGTATTCCTACATCTATGAAATTCCTATAAGCTAGTGTTACAGCTATGTCGATTCGATGCATGTCCTTCTCCTAGGTTTTGGATTTTTGCTCAGTTTCTTTGACTATTTTCTTCATCTTGTTAATAATCATGTTCGATGCTATGACTTTCATAACCAATGTTCCTTCCCTAACCTTCATTTCTGTGAATGTGACATTCTAAATGGCATATACCTCATACAGCGACAATCTAGATAAATCTATAGTGACATGGACCA
The DNA here is from genome assembly GCA_001517045.1 of Pseudotsuga menziesii. Lineage (NCBI taxonomy): Eukaryota > Viridiplantae > Streptophyta > Pinopsida > Pinales > Pinaceae > Pseudotsuga > Pseudotsuga menziesii. The sequence continues at coordinate 27,543 of LPNX010962914.1, read as the reverse complement.
CACTTTTGGTCGTAGCATTTAGCTTCATTTTCCCCAATTTGAGTGCTTCTCCCACTAGATGAGTCTTTATTGGTGGTATGGGTATTGACATATCGTTTGGTCACTCGTCTGATGAGCCAGCTAAGTCCTGTGACACCGACAATTGTGGTTTGTAGTTGGTTGCTACTCTAATATCATTTACAGTTGTACATAGCGTATGTAGTAAATATGTAATAATCCATGTTTTTCCTTCTCGATGTTTTGATGATAACCTGTAACAAAACGGTATTCTTCCAACTGTAGTGGCTGCAATAGTATTTCCTTAATAGCACCAACATCTTTCATCTATGTAATCACAACAATCCTTAGTCTGGGTACAATATATTCCATCAACATCACAACCTATTTTCCATACACCAGGATAAATGGAATTCATCCTATCAACTTCTTACACATCATACGACATGCCCACAAAACTGTAGATATTTTCTAGTCCTAGTCGTCTCTTTGAGCATTGCAAATATTTGTCAACGCATTCTCTGTGATCTTGTTGAATGCTTCAACAACACCATTCACTTGAGTGTGATATGGCATTGTCTTTCTATGATGGATCTGGAATTCTTCAGTTAATTATTCAATTAACTGATTGACAAAATGTGTCCCTTGGTCACTTATTAGAATCTTCGTGCATCAAAATCAAGTCACAACATTATTGAACAAGAACTTGTGAGTAGTCGCAACAGTACAATCCTTAATATCCTTAGCATCCAGGCTTCAATAACTTCTCCATCGGAGCAGTCACCTCTGCATATCCTTTGATAATTTTTCGATAGTATTTTCTATGTCCCAATGTTGTTCTTAGTTGCTTCACTATGGTAGGTGGTGGTAGGTCAACTATGATCACAATTTTAGTAGGGTCGACCAAGATTCCATCGCAGAAAACCACATGGCCCAACAAAATTCCAAATGGGGCACAAAAAAATACATTTCTTTAAGTTTAGCAAAATATGATACTAGCGACACCATTCCAACATGATTTTGAGGCTCTCAATATGATCCTCAAAGATCCCAAACACTGTCTAATATTCAAAGTAGACCTCAAGAAATTTATGGATAAAATCTTTGAAGGCAGCCACTACTATCCTAGAAAAGATAGCAGGAGCATTCTTGAGTCCAAATGGCATTACCGTGTATTGGAAACAACCCCACTCTATTGCAAAGGTTGTCTTGTGTCGATCTTCCTTTACGATTCTAATTTGATGGTATCCAAAGAACCCATTAGTGAATGAATTAAATTTTTGACCCCCAACACTTTCTAATACCTCATCTGTAAATGGATTTGGAAATGGGTCATGTAAACAAGCATCATTCAATTTCCTTAGGTCGACGCAAATCCTTACTTCATCAATAGCCTTCTTATCTTGCACTATTATCAGACTTATCCATTCAAATTCTTCCACATGTTCTATGATACCTGCATCTAGCATTCGGTCCACTTTTGTCTTGAATTTTTCTTTATACCGCGGATTCAGTTGCTATCGTCACTTCTTCACAGGTTTTACGTCGGGATTTTGTAATATACCTATAGGTTAATTAGTATTAATGGTCAAACACCACCTCTTTTCAAGGTCCGACCATTCATATGTTAGCTTCCATATATAATGTAAGTCTGTCAATGTAATAATCATTCAATTTATCATATATATATATATATATATATATATATATATATATATATAATATCCAACATGTAAGGTTTTAACCTTACAAGTGGTATCAGAGCTCTTGGATCTAGGATCTCGGCTCTCCATAATTACCTGCCCACCATTATTCTTTCATTTTCTTCCATTTTCTCTCCTTTTAGTTCACTTCCACTCCACATCGCAATAACTTCTTCCTCCCCCACCCTCTCCCTTTTGGTCGCCTGCTCTACGCTCACCCTCACGGTGCATTGTCATCTGTCTACCTACATGTCCTCCTCTACCACTACACATTTTCCCCTTCCACGCTACTCCCACACCCTCACCAACCTACGCTCCCTCATCTCTCCATCCTATTTTTCCCTAGCTCTCATTCTCCCATAGGCCTCTTCTCCTCACCCCACACATCCATTCACAGCTCCATTCGCTCACGCTACCCCTACTCCATTTTCTCATGCCCTAATGCTTTTCAGCTCATCCCTATGGTCTCCCTCTCATTTGTGCATCCCTATATCTTTTGTGTGCTTCCCTCAGCTATACCCTTCCCTCCTCCATTCGCTGACACCCTCACACTCTTCTGCTCCTCCCCGTGTATCCCTCTAAGCTGTGAATACATGTATCCTACATGTGATTCCCTCAGTACTAGCCATTGACGTCCACTCCATTCCTCGCTCGCTGATCCTGCACACCCAATCTCCCACACTACACCCTTCATACACTCCTCTTACTCCCAAAATCGCCCTCATCACTCACGCTCATGCTCACACTACCATTCACTTCCCCTGCGCTGCTTTCAGTCGCTCGACTCTCACGCAACCCTGATGCAGAAAAGACCAACCTTCCCACCTGCACAGAGCTCCTATGCTCCTCCTCCACCTAACCAATCGAAGTCTCCTCTCAACCCAGCTATGGCCATCCCAACTCCATCCCACTCCTGCAACACTCCCATGCGCCAATCGCCCACTTCAAATTCTCCACTCCCATCACAACCACTATATTCTCACTGCTCTCACCATCCTCTCCTTCTACCTCTTCCCTTTCCACAACCCCTCCACTCTGCTTCCTATCGCTTTGTTTCATCCCGTCAACTCTATCAGTGTTCATGCCCTCTTCCTTGCTCCCAACCTTCATTCTCATGGCCACCTACTCCCTTCCACCAATCATCCACCTCCCACCAACCACTAGGGTTTGAAACCCTAAAATCCACCAAAAATTTATAATATAATAGTATCATTGTTGTTAAATAATAATTATTATTATAATATATTTAAAATTTTCAAAAAAAATATACATATATTAAAATAATATATATAGTTTATAAAATAAAAATAAAAATATTATTAATTAATTAATTAATTATTATTATTATTAAAAAAAAAATGAAAATTTTGTATAAGACAAAATGGTCTTCGATGTAGGCGTTTATGGTTTTTTTAAACGAGATAAACCAACTAAAGAAGCTAAAAAGGATTTTAAACAAGATAAACAAACTCAAGAAGATGAAAATGATTTTAAATGGGATATTAAAGAAATAAAACACATAGAGCTTGAAGCGAAAATATCGGATATCAACGTGGCAGTGCAAGTTCTGCATGAAGATATAAAATAATTAGTTGAAGAACTGAAAATGTTGATAATACAATGGCCAGAAGAAGAACCTAAGAAGCATACAGACAAAGAAAAACCAGAAACACGTTAGTCCTACCCCTCAAGTCAGTTGAAGGAAGAAGATGCTGCAGCATCTCACTTTTCAAGCAAGGGAATGCAAGCTTCTATGTAACCTAAGATAGAAGAAGAGGTTACGCCCCTAGAATTTCCAAATAAAGAGCTGGAATTTGATTTTCCACCTACGATAGAAGAAAATGGAATTAGGGAGTGCTCAGGTCGAATAGAGTTGGCATCTGCATCAACACTCACGTCGGAAAAAGGGATTCCTATCATAAAGGAACAAGTTATTTAAAAACCCAAGTTCTCAGGTCAAGCAGCGTTGTGGCTTACATTGGCACTCATGACAAAAGAAGGGACTACGACCAGAAAAGAAGAAGATGTTACTACTTCCAAGTTCTCAATTCAAGAAATGTTGGGATATTATACACCCTCGACAGAAGAAGTAACTGTGACTCTCGAGTTACCAAGTCAAGAGGAACAAGGGAATATTATGAATCCTATGTGTTTAAGTAGGGATGAATATAAAATCACTACTACCACCAGGAATGAAAGGAAGCCTAGTCGACCGACTCCTTATACCCCTCCTCACAAAATATCCATACCACAAGACACCAAGTGGGGTAAGAAAAGACATCCCAACTACAACTCAAAATGTGATACTTAATAAAAATTATGCACGCCTACCGGAAGTTAGTTTTTGCTTCTTACAAGGTAGGGAAGTAAGACGCATTAATATGCTAGTTGAAAAATCTATAAAATTGTCTACTGAAATTCCAGAACACGGAGTTGTTAAGAAAGACGATAACAAGGACGATGAAACAAAAGAAGTAGAAGATACATATATGAAATATCAAGATGATATTGACAATCACAATGCCAATATCAATTGTAAAGAAAAGGACATTGTCATAGAAGTCAATAAAGTCAATAAAGTCAATGTTAACAACAATTATGAGAGAATTGAAGTTGTAGAAGAATGCAATGATGAAAATAAAAGTTTTAAAGATGACCTTAATCAGGATAACATATAAGAACAAAACCCAGAGGATGGTGTGACAAATGATGAGATGAACATTCTATTAGTATTCACAACTCGAGATTTTCTATAATTTCAAAAGGTTCCTAGAGAACAAATAAAGACAAGCTTGTCAGACAAGAAAGTAAGTACATTATTAGTAGTTTCCACTAAATATAAGAAAACCATATCAAAGCATGTAGAAATATAAAAAATCTACATGAAAATAGAAGGTCAAAAGAACACCATCGGATTAGAAGCTTAGAATAATAGTTGTTATGTGTTCATCTACAAAATCATATGCATGAAAATATTTGAATGGAAATGCAACCAAATATTTCAAGAATTACTAAACCGTGGCACCATTGTTCGTGGCAAGAATTCCAGTTGCAGCACGCTCATAAGAAGATTCATGGACGAATATTTTCAGAGCAGGATGACTTGTATTATACCTAAATAGTATATTACTATTATTATTAATTTATTTCACAATTAGGTTAATTAGTATTAATGGTCATGTTGGACACACCAGTTACACTGAGGAGGGGGTGAATCAGTGTGCACAACTTCTATTGCTTTTCACCTTTATTAACAATCAACAACTTATTCAATAGTATGCATTATCACATTATCATTATATATCATCATCAACATTATTAGTGACCATATCATCATCACATCATAAGCATAGCATGAAACACAGAACACAAGATTTTACATGGAAACCCAAGTCCTGGAGGGGGAACCATGGAAGCCTTTATAATAGTTTTCCAGAAATAACTGGAAGGAGGAAACAACCCCCTTATTACAATGACTTCAATTCTCCAGCTACAACTAGAAAGAGGCTACAACCCCCTGATTTATAGGATACAATTTAAAGGAAGCTACAACTACCCAGCTCTCTGGCTACAGCTGAAAGGAGGATACAATGCCCTTTCCTTGCCCCATCTTGCCACCCTGATATGAAGATAAAAATTGTTGAACCATGACTGCACTGATCTTGCATACCTTCTAATCAACACATGTACTACACTACACAATATGTACCATATTGCACAACCATTGCCACCACTAACCACTGGTCATCATATGATCACTACTCATCAACTGTTCACTATCCATTGTATGACACTACTCATCAACTTGTACAATTAACCTGTCCAATCAAGATGTACCAATCAATCTGTTTCTCACATCAATTGACTCAGTCAATTTGAGTCTTCACACTAAACTCATTCCACCTGGGTCAAACCAACTTCTCATACAACTCATCCAATCTAAGTCAAACCAACTGCACATAAGGAAACTTGTGCCAATCTTTCTCAACTAAACCAACCTGTACCAAGATGCTTGTGTACCTGTGCCAAATCAATCATATACTTGTGTTAATGTAATCAAGTGCTATGAAAGTCAACAAACCCTTCTTACTTGGCCTATTTCATCAAGATACACATTTGAACAACCAAAATACTTCACATATGGTCAACCAAACTCTATCCAATCACACTCAACTCAATGACACCACAACCAATCTCAATCATAGTTAAGGAATACTTGACAGTTAAACATGATATACCTCAACCAAATAACCTCAACCAAGAAGATAAAAGACTTAACTAACTATGTCAAACTCAGTCAATCTCATAAACTCTTAGGCACAAAAGTATTTTTCACTCCACTCAAATCAAGTCAACAAATCAAACAAATATCCAGCAAATAGTCACTTACAATACTATCAAAGGTTGTCATTAACAGTCAATAACAATCTAGCTCCACTTAGGTCAAAGACACAATGATGAACACTTGTCAAACTAGTTTTCAAAAAAAAACATTTAGGTTGATCAAATAAATAACTCACAATATCTACTACTTACATTTCAACTTCTCATTCAATACTACACTTATACAATAGTCAAAATAAACACCAAGATCTATGCCAACAACATCCAAGATAATCATCAAGATCTATATCAATATCACATCAATATATATGCCAAGATAGCCATCACCATATCCTTCATAACATATTCATTGACTTCAAATAGATATACCGATATATATCCTCACATACTAAGATCAAAGATGAACTCTATCCATTAGAGACATGTGCCATCACAAGAGAAACCCAGAAGCATGATCCACACCTTTTTGAAGATCGTAAGATGAATAAATAGTAGATAAACCAAAATAAACTCTATACCATGTCATCACATAGCTCTCGTAACAATATTTCCATTAAGCCAAGAATTTTGTAATTCCAATTCCATATGAGAAAGTTATGTCAATTTTAGTGAAGATGCCCAAAAATTTCTGTCACAAAATTTTGCACTTTTCTCCAAGAGTTGTGAAATTCCTGAGAGAATTTATGATGAACAAATAAAATTTTTGATATTGTATTTATATAGGTTTTGGAGAAAATTTATTACCTTGGGCGGACATGCAATTCAAAATTACAAATAATTAAATTCTGTTTTGTTTGGTTAGCTCACCCAAAAAGGTGGGGTACACCAACTTCAAAAAACCATATTTCTTCAACCGTAAGGAGTTAGAATATTTACACATATCAACGAAAATGGATTGACGAGGAATATCTCCCTATGATGGGTTTATTTGAAAATTTATGGTCTAATACTCTTAAATTCTTCAATTTGTACAGGACATCAAGACTCCACACATAAAGGTGTCAAAGACCATGTTACCTTATGCATAAGTTCCAAGGTCAAAGTCTTCAATGGACATCATCAAGGGTGTGAGGGATTCTATGGTATTCACATCCAAATAATTCACATTAACAAGGAGGAGGTCTCCACCATATACTCATCATATCAAGGACCCCAACACCACCTATCAAGTGTGAAGAAATACTTTTTCAAGAATATCATCATTATTATACAAAATGGATTCGAGGACTTCAACATCATCATGTTCAAGGTCTCCATATCATTAAAAACATATCAAATGCTTCCACTATATATCTTCATCACCATAAGATTACCAACACCCTGAAAGAGGGGTACAAAGACCTCATCACTAGTTTGCAACATCTTATGGGATTGATATGCATGATCACGAGGCTACTACATACCAACCATATAGTGTCCAAGGGACATCAAACAACCATATATGTGGGTTCAAGACCTAAACTTTCAAGGACACCAAGAACCCCATAATAATGGGTTCCAACATACCACCATAAGTGTGGATTCCAATACCTAAGTCTCCACATGCAAGAGGATCAATATCTAAGCTTGTCATGGACTGAAGGACCCCACAAGAACTTAACAACCTCAAGACCACCCAATGCAAGCAATGGGATTCACCATCAACACATCAAGGACCTTACACACATGAGCCACATCATCCATCCAACAACCAATCAAGATATCAAAACAAGTAAAATCATAACAAGCATCACAAAGACCTGTAACCAAAGATCAACCAGGAGTAAGGAACTCGACAATGGACTTAGATGGGACCAAGATACAACTGAGGGGAACTTAACCAACTCAATGGGTAACCAAGTATTTTGTCATTGTTCCAAGTCCTCCAAAGGATTCAAGATTGGTCTTGTACAAGTTCAAAAGGGATTCTCTGACACAAACAACCACAAACTAAACACTAACCATCAAGAGCTCCATAAGGGGCACCATGGACTCAATAGTTGGCACCAATGACCAGACACCGTTGGAATCAATGACAACTTAATAAATAGGTTGAAGTTCACCTATTTTCAAGGTCCAAACATTCACAAGTTAGATTCCATATGTAATGTAATCCCGTCAATGAAATAATCATTCAATTTATCAAAAATATATATTTATAAATAATATCCAACATGTAAGGTTTTAACCTTACATATTGTTATAGCTGATTTTACCGCATCAGGTGAATCACACTTGTATGGCCTTCCCCTATCCCTCTGCAGACTCCTTAGACCCCTTGGACCATTTTTTTTCCTTTGATGTTTCCTAGACCATCCCTATAAACATATGAAAATTGATATACACGACTTTTAAACCCCTAATCGCGTATATACGCAGGTTTGACCCCTAAAACCGTGTACATCGGGATGTGTACAAAATCCAAATCATTTTGGAGTTTTCCTTGACATGGATCCGACTCACTTGTCTCCTGGCCTTCCATATGCCTTGAGATCGCTTGGATTCGACCTTTCATTACCCCATTGAAAAGATATATAAGGAACTCTTTGGATACATTGAAGGCATAAGAGAATTGAGAGCAAAGAAAATATAGTCCATTGTTGTCGGAACTTGTGCTTGAGTCTACATCCCTTTGTCCCTTGGAGCACTTTGGCGTTCTTCCCAAGCTTGCCTTTTGCTTGTGAGATTACTATCGAGAGATGGAGGATTGAGGTGGTGGAGGCCCAAGTGGGGGATTCAGTTTCTCTGATTCGCAGACATGCCGACAGAGGTTGTATTCATTGTAATCTCTGATTTTATATTAATAGAAATATCTTTTCTTGTCCAATAATGTATGTTTGAATGAATATTTTATCCATGGATGATTTCAAATGCTTATACATTGTTGATTATATATGTTAGAGTAGATCTAACACCAATATATAATATGCTTGTCTTGTTTACTTGTTGTCGAGGAAGTGATTCATCAATTCAAGTTGAAGTTGGAAAGCTCAATAGGGATCTACTTCAACCATCTGGAATAAGGTACGAGGTCTGATCCTTTAGTGTTAGATATTTAATTTCTCTTGCATATTGGAAAGGATTGATTTCTGGAGTCAAGCTATCTATTGTGGTACCCCAAGCCATAGGAATTTCTCTCCGTAACAAAATTGGCGACTCCAATCGAGAGTTCCTAGTAGTTGTCCTTTGGGGGTTTTCTATCGGCATTCAATGACTTTGAATTGCTCTTTTTTCTCTATTTTTGTGTCGGGTTTAGGGGCATGTTTTCCTAGTAGTGTCTAATTGGTGTGAAGTTTGTCTCAGCTTGTCTGTTTGCCTTTATTTTTATGCACCTTTCTTCCTGTACGCGAGTTTTTAACTCACAGTCGCGTATATACGCAGGTTTCATTGCTATAGCCGCATACACACGCGGGTTTACTGCGAACAATCGCGTATGCCCTTAGTTTTTCCTTCTAGAGGAAGATTGATTGTTGCTGGGTAAATTTGGATGATTGCTGAGTCTCCATTGATACTACTAGAGTCTGTATACACCTCTGTTTCTGACCAGAGACGTTTTTTTAGGGTAAAATTTCTTTTTTGAAGAATGTTCTTGTCATTACATTTTCGATTTTTTGTTTTGGGATTAGTGCATTAGATTTCTTTTACCTTAATACTTTGCTTGAGTGCTACTTGAGTGTACTTGTAGATTCTGGGGGTTGTAGAACCATTCTTTTTCTTTAGTATCTCATTTTTATTTCAAAAAATCCAAAAATATTTGATTATCATTATGCATTGCATCTTGCATTTTGCATAGTACTTGCACTAGATTTGCTTTGAAGTATTAGTTAGGATTTCATATAGGAAATATTGCATTTTTCATTCTAAGAAAATTGTGCATTTCACGTAGTAGCATACCCTATTTTTCATGGACACAATGCATTTGCATTGATTGTTAGGTGTGCATTTTGCTTCATGTTGTGTCATAACACCATTAGTTGAACAGCCATCTACCTCTTTTGAGTAATAAATCCAATTAAAATCAACGCTTAATTAAAATGAACTACACTATTTTATTTGATAGGGTTCACCAACAAGATTAGGTTTTAGGGTCTTGGAATAGTTCATTGTGAGTAAATTCTCCAAGACCACTAAACAACAACATGCATGTGTCTATCCAGGTGAGTGTGTGAAATTCCTTGGTATAACCAATGCTTCTCAGGATCCTCCTCTCAAAAGGGAGTTAAGCACGAGGCAGTGTGAGTGGTTATTGATTGGGATGACCCCTAGTCATAACTGAGTAGCACCGGAGATATTTACAGGATTGTATTCGTATCTAGGGGCTCTTTCGAGAGTTTCAGGCTTTGCTACCCTGCCCATACAGTCAATCTCGCCTGCGACTATCCGCCTGAGCATTGATTATATTGAGGTGACCTTAGTTGTCTTACCTAAGATATCGAGGGGGTACTCAGCAGGGGTTATTCTATGGGTGTCCCGGCCAGGTTAGGGTCGGACAACATAGTCACTTTACGCGTTGAAGCTGGGGGCCACAATAATTGGTTACATACCTCTGCTTGTTGTGTCTGGGAGTCTCAAGCCTCTCCTAGGCGATACATACCTACTTCATTCGGTAGCTCATTTATCCTACCCTTGATTGCTTTTGTTTGGCTTTTGATTTTATTGGTGTATGCTCTGTGCACATTAGCTTTCCTAGGGTTTGTGTAGTTAGAGAGTCTTTTACATTTTTTGAGTCATTGTGGATTCGGGTGTGGCTCCTCGTCATTCTCATCATTTAGCAGGACTTCCGCCTTATACATCTCCTCCTCCTTTGGGAGAGAGAAACAGACGATCTAGGTGGACTACTTCGCACATTGATTCACACATGATGGGAGACCATGTTGAAGGTATTCCTGAACCACCTTCTCCCATTCAAGTGGAAGATGGGGAGTTTACTCCTACTTATGATCCTTCACCTGATTTGACTGAGTTAGGTCCTGTAATTTCTAAGATAGGCACTTTTCATGATAGACCTACTTACTCTAGTGTTGATCCCCCATTGACGCATTGCCGGTATGGAATTCTGGAAGATGATGAGACTCATTTTGAACCCGCGAGCACTAGTTATGGTAGTTATGGTATGTCTGGTTTTCCCACACATGATTTGGCATTTCATGTCGAGTCTGAGTTCGAGCCTAACACTACGCCTGGGGGCACTCTCATTCCTTACCATGTGGAGAGGTTTGGGAGCACAAGTCACATTGCACCTTCCATCCCAGCGATGGAAGCTACATCACATATTCCTGCTAGGCCTAGGGTTAGTGATCCTATTAGGATACCAGATCCAAGACGAGTGACTATAGGGAACAACACATACATAATTTCACAGGTCCCTTCATCCTCTGCCCCTAGTTCTTCGAATGTTCACCCTCCACCTCATTCACGTGGTCCTTCAGGCCAGAATGTTGCTACAATTCATGTCTGTACTGCTGTTACTCGACCAATTGTGCCTCAGGTTCAAGTACCGCCCGTTGTTTCGGGAGGTCGTGTTCATACTTCTAGAGGTCATGTTACTACTTCCAGAGCGTATATTCCTACTTCCGAAATGTATATTCCTACTTCCAGAATGTATATTCCTTCTTCTGGAGCATATATTCCTACTTACAGAGTGTCTCATGGGACATCTCATGCGATGACTTATGGACCTTTTTATGGGACGCAGTATGGACAGGGTTCTTCACCTTATGGGTATGGGTATCAGCAACCCACTTACTCTCCAAATTATGACTTTGTAGCTCTGAATAGTCAAGGTACACCACAGTATGGTGCTTCCATGCCACCCTACACGGGTCAACGGGAGGAGGGAACTATGGTCAAGGCCATGGTGGTTATGGTAATCAGAGATATGTGAATCAGAACTATCAGGGAGCGGTCCATCGACCTACTCATCCTAGGCTCCCTTTCCTCGTAACACTAAATATTCCTGACTTGTTGAGATTTACGAATGATCCTGTGGCTCATGACCCAGCTTGGCCAGATGTCCCTACTAAGCTTCCCTCGGACATACCCAAATTCGAGGGCAAACTAGGAGAATATTCGAGCGAACATGTTACTACCTTTCACCTATGGTGCTCTTCAAATTCCTTACACCAGGATTCGATCCGTTTAAGGCTGTTTCAATGCACCCTTACAGAGCCTGCCACGAAATGGTATATAGAGTTACCTAGGGGGGCATTCACTTTGTTCGATGACCTAGCGATGACTTTTCTTAACCACTTCCAGCTACCAGTGCGTTACGACGTTGGTACAAAACTCTTGTCAACACTTTGGCAGAATAAAGCCACACATGTCTCGGACCATATCCAAGAGTGGCATAGATGGAAGAGATTGATTAAATCCTTTATACCACCGAAATTCCTCCTCGAATGGTTCCTTAAGTCATTATTTCCTTATATAGCGAAGCATGTTTCTACATCCGGAGCGCAAAATGAGGAACAAGCCATTTTTAGGGTGCGGGAACTGGATTTGATTTATGCTCAATCTAGTTTGTTATATGAGATCATTCCCAATGCTCTACCTTCTAGTTTCGACCCCAAAGTTAAACCTGGACCACATGCCGATGGCATTGTTGGTTGTGCAAGTGCTAAACCTATGGATTCGGTTGTGAAACAGGTCAATCAATTGTCAATCAACCAATCTGCTTTGGGACAAGCCATGGATTTGTATCAACCCACCTAAACGGCGAGTGTGCTTTCGGTGCAATCGTCGGACCAGAAGGGTAACCAACAACCTAGAAGGAATAAAAAGAAGGGTAAGAATTATCGTAAGGGTGGGAATAGGAATGAAAAATGCTAATACTAATGGCAAGAACGCTCGTAATGCTGGGGGGGACAAGCAATCTAAACGTAAGGTTAAATTTCTTTGCAAGTTGTGTAAGGACGATCACCTCACTTACTTGTTCCCTTGTATCGATGAAGCCTTGAGATTCTTAGCTCAGGGCCCAGCTGTGCTAACTAAACCTTTGCCTCACAATCAAAACATGAACTCAAGGACCCATGATCAGTTTGGTGGTGATCAATATCCACTAGAGGGTAGTGGTCATGGTTGCATTAACATGGTGTGTGCTACGAAGGTTGTGACCTGTGCGAAGGACTATGGTTCGTCACAACCCAACCCAAGAAAGGAACCTGATCGACCAGGAACTCCTTTGCATATTGAAAAACCTATGGATAAACCTAAAGTTGCACCTTGCATTCCTAAGGGAGTCCTTAAGCGTTCGGGGCACAATAATAATTCTTGAGCCACCTAGAACTATTATGTTGTCAAGGATTTGGTCCACACTCCTTGTGTTATGTCTACACTAGAAGTACTTCAGAGTTGTCCTTCGCAAAGGAAGGCTTTGCTTTCTACCCTTGGTGTGAATGATGATAATTCTTCCTCTATGATTAAATTTGAAACCGCAGGACTTCGGCCTCGCTTTCCTTACTATGTGTCTCTTTTGATTCATGTAGAATGTCTCAACATGACTGTCAAGCGCATTGTGATTGATGAAGGCGCTGCTGCTTCTGTGATGTCTTTATCGTGTTGGAAGGGTTTAGGTTCCCCTGAGTTGTCTAAGTTCGATACCATGTTAACTGCATTTGATGGGAGATCGTTTAGGCCACACGGGATCCTTCCTTCACTTAAGGTCCATTTGGGAGGGAAGACCGTTGCGATAGAGGTCGAGGCGGTTGATGCACCCCTTGACTACAATCTCTTGCTGGGTAGGAATTGGATGTATAATATGCAAGCCGTAGCTTCTTCACTATTTCACGTTGTATGCTTTCCATTTAATGGTAAGATAGTTATGATTTATCAAACGTCATTCAAGAATCCGTCAGTTACCACATCTTCAGGAGCTTTGATCCTGATTGTAGAGCACTCTCAGCCAACAACTGGGAGTGTGGGTGTGGACATGTATCCATCCCTTATGGGAAGCTTTAGTTGTCCTGCACCTATCCTTATGATAGGGTCTAGTTCCGGTGAGGCTTCGACATCTATGAGATCGGTTTCTTTCTGCACAAGTCATATGGAAGATCCTTGAATTCTTCCTACACCGAATACTTCAAGTGAGCCCATCGTGACGAATGTGCCATTGCCTGCAGCTATGGTAGCTTATCAAGCTAATATTGGGTGTGTTGCAGAGCCTAGTCCTTCCTCTTCGTGGATGGAGGAGGAGGACCCAGATGTGCTGCCTGCATGGGAAGTTTAGTCTTCTCACATGCATGACTTCCTTGATAGTATTTTTCCTTCAAATGAAGTGATTATTGAGGCCATGTCGGGGGTTGAGCCACCTTGGGAAGAGCTACATCATAGATCTTATTTTCTTCCTAAGATTGACCACTTGGAGCGTGAGGAATTTAGGGAGGTTCTTAGTGAGAGAATTGATAGTCCCATGGTTCCATTGAGCTCTCCTAGTCCGATGGCTGATGGCAACATGGAAAATATATCTCCAATGATTCCTATCAATATCTCTCGCGATCCTGGCAGGATAGAGAATGTCAGTATTGGGGCAGAATGTTCCCATGCTGAGATTCAAGAATACACCAAGCTATTTAAATAATTTCATGATATATTTGCTTGGTCTTACGATGAAATGCCAGGTATCGACCCTCGCATTGTTGAACATGAGATTAAGACTTATCCCAATGCTAAGCCTGTTCGACAACACTTGCATGCAGTGAATCCTAGGAAAGCACCCATGATTAAGGAAGAGATAGAAAAATGGTTGAAATCCGGTTTTATCTATCCCATTCCCTTGACGAAGTGGGTTTCAAATCCCATTCCGGTTGATAAGAAGCAAGGAGCGATCCGCATATGAACTGATTTCCGTGATTTGAATCGTGCCTGTCCTAAGGATAATTTCCCCACACCATTTATTGATCATATTTTGGATGAGTGTGTGGGTAGCGAGGTTTTTTCCTTTATGGATGGCTTTTCCAGATACAATCAGATACAAATTAAACCTGAGGACCAACATAATACTACGTTTATTTGTCCTTGGGGAAATTTTGCATATCATAAAATGCCTTTTGGCCTTAAGAATGCCAGAGCTTCTTTTCAATGGGCTATGACCTTGATCTTCCACGATCTCAAATCGATTATCAAAGTGTTTTTGCATGACCTTGCTGCTCATTCTTGTATGATAATGCGTCATTCCTATCATTTGAGATTGGTATTCAAAAGGTGCCGCCATTATTTGGTCAGGTTAAATCCTCACAAGTGCATATTTTGTGTGAAGTATGGTCACTTATTAGGATTCATTGTTTCTAAAGAGGGTATAAGAGTCGACCCTTTGAAGGTTGAGGCAATACTTCTGTTGTCTCCCCCAAAAAACATTCGACATCTTCAATGTTTGCAAGGCATGGCAAACTTCTTACAGAGATTCATTGTCAATTTTTCCAATTTCACTAGAGGCTTTATGCATATTTTGAAGAAGGACACCACCTTTTGTTGGGACGAGCAAGCCCAGGAGTCCTTTGATGCGCTCAAGCGAGCCCTAGCATTGGCCCCGGTGATTAGTCCCCCAGATTATAGCCATGATTTTCTACTTTATGTGCCCGTGTCCATGGAGACGATTGGTATGGTTTTGGTTCAAGAGGATGAGGAGCTCCAAGAGCATGTCATATACTATCTGAGTCGAAATCTTATTGACGTGAAGATCTGTTATTCCCATGTTGAGAATCTTGCCTTAGCTACCATACATGCGGTTCAATGGTTGAGACATTATATTCTCCTTCGCCAGACCTTGGTTGTATCCCATGTCAATCCATTTCAATTCGTCCTCACCTGAAGGATGATTGGGGGAAAATATAATAAATGGATTGTCATCTTGCAAGAATTCGATCTCGAGTTTGTTTCGGCAAAATCAAAGAAATCATTAATTTTTGCGGAGCTTATATCGGATTTCCCAAGTGAAGTCGAGGAGTTGGTTTGTGAAGATACGTTTATCGATGAGCACATCTTCTTAATCTCAACTTTAGACCCATGGTATGGGAATATTATTATATATTTACAAACATTGAAGGTCCCTACTCAACTCTCACGGGATGAACGACAACGATTATGTCATGTATCCAAGAATTACCTCATAGTGGATAACACTTTGTACTGCCATGGGGTAGATTCCATTTTACGTTGTTGCTTAACGCGTGAGGACGATGAGGTAGTGCTGAATGATTGCCATGGAGGGGCATGTGGTGGTCATTTATCTAGGCTTTCTACAGCCCAAAAAATCTTAAGAGCGGGTTATTTCTGGTCGTCGATCTTTAAGGATTGTGTATATGCAGTCAAGAGGTGCCATCCTTGCCATGTGTTTGCATGTAATCTACGCTCGAAACATGCCCCGTTACATCCCATCATCACCGTCGGTCCCTTCACTAAGTGGGGGCTTGATTTTATGGATTGCAACCCAGCTTCTACTAGGGGGCATCATCATATCATAGTGCCTGTTGACTACTTCACAAAATGGGCTGAGGCTATGTCTACAATTAAATCCAATGGTGAGACAGCCGTGTACTTCGTATTCAACAAGATTATTACTCAGTTCTGTATTCCGAAAGAGATTGTCACTGACCATGGCTCGCACTTTCAGAATCGTATGATGGAATAGTTGGCATCAAAGTTAGGGTATAAATAATAGCATTCCTCCTCTTACTACCCTCAAGTGAATGGACAGGTAGAAGCAGTGAACAAATCACTCAAATCCATTCTCCAACGAACCATAGCACAAAGCAAGAATAATTGGCACATTATGTTATATCCTACTTTGTGGGCTTATAGAACTATTCTTAATACTGCCATGGATTTTTCTCCATATCAACTTGTACATGGAGTGGAGTCAGTATTTTCGGTTGAGTGCGAGATTCCTTCTTTGAATCTAGCCATAGAGCTCTTACCAAACACTTCCCCATTGGAGGAGCATTTGGTCCACCTAGAGCAACTTGATGAGCAGTGCCGAGATGCCTTGGTGGCTCTAGAAGTGAATAAGCATCGCGTTAAGGTCCAGTACGATAAGTCTGTCCGTCCAAGGAGGTTTAGTGAGGGAGAATTGGTCCTTTTGTGGGATCAACCAAAATAACCCTTGGGGGCAGGAAAGTTTAACCCCATGTGGCGTGGTCCTTACGTCGTTAAACGTGTGTTAGAGAAGGGTGCTTATGAGTTAGTGGATTATGAGGGAACGGCCTTGGAAGATCCTAGAAATGGGCTCTATCTCAAAAAGTACTAATGCATGATTTTCCGCCATGGCATGTTATTGTATATTATTGTACACTTTTGCATAGGTAGGTCCTTTTCTTATGGTGGTTGGGTTTGTGATTAGTTTCCATTTCTTTTGGCAGATGTCAATGGAATATTCCACCTTCATAGGATTCGCGGATGGTGCGAGCCGTTACACTCAACACTCAGCCTCTGCTGCTTGGGTGATTTATAATCCTATGGGTTAGGTATTGCCTTCAGGAGGCATATGTTTACGGCCATATTCAAACAATGTTGTTGAATATAGTGTCGTTATTGAACTTCTACGGGATTCCATTTCACATGGTGTTCCCTCTCTTGAGGTACGACTTGATTCGGAGTTAGTAGTGTCACAGCTTAATGGTTTGTACCATGTTAGAGATCCGACATTATTAAGAAGATTCTTACGTGTGAGATTATTAGAACGGAAATTTGAAAATATAACATACATACATGTTCCAAGAATTAATAATCAAGTTGTTGACTCATATTCTAACTACATGTTAGATTGGCATTTGTTTCATACACAATAAGCTCATCACAAACATAAATGTTTACACATGTAAATAAATAAATCGATCATCATAAAAAAAATTATAAACATCCAAAATGTGATAATACATAGTGTCATAATACAAAAATGGGGCTCTCGAGCCACCAAAATATAAATACATGGTAGTACAAAATGTATCACTCCCAGGTATCTAAGCCTGTGGAGGAGGAGGGGGGTTGTGATCATGGAATGTCACTATGGCTCTATCTAGCCATCAAAATAGCCACACCCATGCTCATGGTACACCCACCACCTGGCGTTGCATGGCCTCAGGCAAGTCCTAGACTTGCGCCATGGGTACTCTATGTGTCAGTCTCACGAAGTTGGTATGAATGCTTTGGAGCGTCCACTCCGCATCCACACCCATGATATCGTCCCCTCTTCCCCTCCGTCTATGACGAGGGAATCCTTCAGGCCACTGTGGTCCCACATCTACATGCATATGGTAGATGTCACTATGTATTGTCACCCAAAAACATGTCTTTTGATTCCACGTAATCAGAAAACACAAAAAAATTTAATAACTCAAAAATTTTAAAAAGAGGGTTGAGATTCGTTACCAATGTCACCGTATGCCGATCTTGGTGGTAGCGGCATGTTCGAGTCTCCTCGAAAATCTATCCCCGCATAGGGATAGTCATCGATGGCAACTATCTGTTGTCACCACCATGGAAAGAAATCAGTTGGATAGGGGTTGGACACCCTACCTCCACCCAGTCTGCGCACCGCATCTGCCCAACGTCGTTGGGCCAGATCTCGAACCCCGTGTAGAGGAACATTGACTCTAGGGCTCAATCCTGGAACATGCTCAAAGAAAAACATGCTCTACGCTGCTAAAACCAAAGTTTCACACTCGGACCATCTTACACTCACTGAGATGGTGTTTCATGTTGCCCAATAGCGTAGTGCTCCAATCATACACAGTGGGTCTCATGCACTCCACTGCATAGAACATCAGAGGCCATGAGGCTTGGTGGAGTGAAACTAAGCCCGCTATCCTGCCCAATGTCAGTAGGATGGCCTTTAGGCCCAGCACCTGTATGGAGTTAGTTGGGATCTGACTCCCCACCTTCTCCGTGTCTGGATAGCAGTACACTACAATGTACTTATCTATAGTCAGGCCACCTCTGGGCCCACGAGAGAGTAGGTTCACCACTTCCCCCCGTCAGGAAAGTCCAGTAATAAAATATATGTCCTCCACTTCTATGGTGAGGGACATCTCGTCTATCTGGAATGACTCTAAGTCTAGATCCTAGTAGTCCACTAACAATTGCAATAGTCCTGGTTTGTCTCTTAAGCCACCAAGACACCAAAATTTGTAAAGCCCGCATGCACGTAACGTTTGTTGAACCATTAGATCTGCCCTTACTGCCTCTTCTACATCATTATGTTCATGTTCTCTCCATTCTAAGACCATCCTGCACATAAAATTTGAGTTTGAGCCATTAGAACACTTAAAAATCATTGAGCGTGGCTGCCTACGCGACTGTTTGCTAAACAACCGTGTATGTACGCGACTTTGAGGGCGTCTTCCACGTATATCCAGCCCTATATGCGGAAAAACCCTCAATTTTCGCGTGGGTCGTGGCACGCATCTTAGACTGGCCTAGAATCCTAAATACACCATGTAATTTGACAAAATTTGCATCAAAATGAAAGAGTAGAGCATGGGTAAGCACCTGGAAAAAACAGCAGTGGATTCCGCCAGTTGGATCTCCTGGAATTCGTTGTTGAAGTTCTGAGCTCAAATGGGTAAAAATTTCAAATGTTTTATAATGTTTTGAATTTTTTACTATTTATAGAAATTTTTCAAATTTTTGAAAAATTTTACCCCCTTTTCTATAGTTTGGACCGTTTTTGGACTAATTTATGATGTAAGAGACCTTTTTGAGCGCTGTTTCAGCCGTTGGATTGACCCGTTCATGCCAATTTCAGGTATCATGTCTAAACTGGAATATAGGTTAGGTTTCATCACCATTTGCATTTTTCATGACCTTATGACCATTTCATTATAGCCTTAGGTACAAACCCACTCTATTATGTCACAGAACCTTCTTGTTGTTTTAAAAGTGGCATGATATGAGTGGTAGAGCTTGACCTTACATGGGTACCCTAGTTAGCACCTTATTTGCATTTGGTGCCCATGCCGACATTTTGTCCCTTAGGGTGTGGGATTCCGTTGTATAGTATTTCCATGACATTTCGCAAGAGCCTCATACTCCTCTTGATCTTTTGCTAGCCTATTTCCCTTAAGACTACCTTATGTCGAGTTGTAATTGCATTATCTTGAGCTTTTCCTGCCTTATTGAGCCTTACACCGGCTTCCCTGACATTGAGTTTCAGCCATATAGCCCGAGCTTGTCTCATGTCTAGCCATGCAGAGCCATTTTATATATTCTTTACAGCTTGATTCCCTATTTTTATCAGGAGGGGACTTTCCCCCGAGTGTCACTATCCTACACATGTATCCTTGCATTGAGCATAGGTATGTTCCACTACTTGGAACTAGTTTGTTTGCCCATTATGACACTCATCTCTTCCTAGTCTATAACTATAAAGTAGTTTTATTCTTTTTCAAGCTTTTTAAATATTTGAAAAAGTCCAAAAAAAAATCAAAAAACCAAAAATCCGGACAAGGAAAGATGTTATCTTTTGGCAGCTGTCGAGTCGTGTCACCTTCAAACAAAGCACTGTATATCACATCCGTTGGTTGGGTTTATAGTTTGACTTGAGGAGATATACTCATTATCTGATTTTATCCCCACCGATTGGTTAAGCTTCTAATCCCCATGGAGCCTCTGGCAATGCCTCCTATGTCACAGAGATGTCCCAGTTTTGTATAACAAGTCTACGCTGCCTTTATTTAGTTACCATTCGTCATTATGCTCTTGTTCGAAGGAAGTTGAAAACTGAGTCGACCATTCCTCAGTTATCTTCACTTTGCATGTCGGCCATTCCCAGTACAGTTACTGGTTCGTGCACCTTATGAGTGAGTCCTTCCACATTATATAGCTTTGTTGAGTACCTTGTGTTGGATGATGGGGGATGCCTTAATGCCCTCCTTCTAGCGGATTTCATCCCATCAACTCCAGATCATTTATTCTAGGATTGAAATCTAGAGTCATTTGTGAGTGCCTTGAGACTTGCAGTCATCAGTGGCAAGTTCTCTCGCCATCGACAGTTTTTGGGAATACATCAATGTCCCCTGATCAATGGATCCTCTCAAGTGTTCGACCTCAACACATTTATTCACACTTGTTAGTTTTCAATCTAGTACCTTGATTCCCATTATCATTATTGGTGGGTGATCTCGTGTCGGTTAACGGTATACATCAATGACCGATAATCAGATGATGGACTACTATGTTCGACCTCGACACCTCTATTCACATAGTAGGACTTGTACTCGTAGCAGTTTGTGTAGAAGACCTTCCATATTGGTGGCATCTCTTATATGCTACCTCCTTGATCATGCTAGTGTTCATGAGATTTCAGCTCTCGTGACTTGATTCCAGTATATGTCAGACATTTCCAACTATTATGGAGATCTTGATCCATTGTATATCTTCAGCCATTATGGAGATCATGATCCTTTGTATATCTTGATCATGGAGATTCTGATCTATGTATATTGTACGTGGTGATGACCACTTATGTGATGTTTTGTATCATGCCTATTCATGGCCATTGTACTCTTATGTATCCAGGACTGCTATATGTATTTGTAGTTATGTACAGAGTTGTATCATTGTACTATGTTGATTGGGTGGCTGGTCTTCCATTTGGGATTCTTCATCACTCCACTTCTGGGATGGACTTATAATGTATTTCATCCATCGTATGACCCCTCTGACCTCACACATTAGGGGGCATCTGTTATAGCTTATTTTACCACACCAGGTGAATCACACTTGTATGGCCTTCCCCTGTCCCTCTGTAGACTCCTTAGACCCCTTGGACCATTTTTTGTTCTTTGATGTTTCCTAGACCATCCCTATAAACATATGAAAATTGATATACGCGACTTTTAAACCCCTAATCGCATATATACGCAGGTTTGACCCCTAAAACCGTGTACATCGGGATATGTACAAAATCCAAATCCTTTTGGAGTTTTCCTTGACATGGATCCAACTCACTTGTCTCCTGGCCTTCCATATGCCTTGAGATCACTCGGATTCGACCTTTCATTACCCCATTGAAAAGCTATATAAGGAACTCTTTGGATACAATGAAGGCATAAGAGAATTGAGAGAAAAGAAACTATAGTCCAGTGTTGCCAGAACGTGTGCTTGAGTCTGCATCCCTTTGTCCCTTGGAGCACTTTGGTGTTCTTCCCAAGCTTTCCTTTTGCTTGTGAGCTTGCTATCGAGAGATGGAGGATTGAGGTGGTGGAGGCCCAAGTGGGGGATTTTGTTTCTCCGATTTGCAAACGTGCCGACAGAGGTTGTATTCATTGTAATCTCTGATTTTATATTAATAGAAATATATTTTCCTGTCCAATAATGTATGTTTGAATGAATATTTTATCCATGGATGATTTCAAATGCTTATACATTGTTGATTATATATGTTAGAGTAGATCTAACACCAATATATAGTATGCTTGTCTTGTTTACTTGTTGTTGAGGAAGTGATTCATCAATTCAAGCTGAAGTTGGAAAGCTCAAATGGGATCTACTTCAACCATCCAGAATAAGGTACAAGGTCTGGTCCTTTAGTGTTAGATATTTAATTTCTCTTGCATATTGGAAAGGATTGATTTCTGGAGTCAAGTTGTCTATTGTGGTACCCCAAGCCATAGGAATTTCTCTACGTAACACATATTTAATAGTATTTTCATTTCTCCAAGGTCTCTGACAATCCCTTTCATTTATAAGAATTTTGTGGGGAAATATCCTAAAATTCATGCAATAGGTCCGTAATTTTCCCAACAGTGTCATCATCCGAGTAGTCTCTAATATTGGAAAATTTTGAATTTTCAGGGAGTCAATGTTGAGTTTCTTGACTTTTAGTGGATTCAGAAACTGATCACTAGGAATACCAAATCCTTCCACTACGCATGTACCATTAGACTCGAGTATTTTTATGTCGAGAGTG
>LPNX010962909.1:680447-696299 GCA_001517045.1 Pseudotsuga menziesii | reverse complement strand
TCGACTTTTGATCCTATGTGAAGACTATTGCAGTTCTTGACCTGTCGAGGGTCTTGGTAAGGGTGTGTTTCAGTCGGTTGAATGAAATGTTTGATTTGTTGGGCTGGTTCGACTAATTGTTTATCCTCAGGTATAAAGTTGAAGGCTTTAATGAAATTGGATTTTAGTTCATTCCAAAAAAAGGTTTCACCTTTGGCTTCCTCCATCTTATACCTTTTGCTAGGTAGGTCATCTAGGGTGGAAGGAAATAAGTGTGGCCAGGCTCTTTCATCCTTATGTCCAAGTCTTCTCCACTCTTTTTCACAAGTTTGGATGTGTTCTTCTGGGTCTTGTCCTTGGGTGAAGATAGGGATCTGTGCCTGTGAGGTTAACTTCCTGCCACCAAAACTTTCAACAAAGTAAGTTGCAGCACTAGTCCAGGTCTGCAGTTTTATCTGATGGGTGTCCCACCATCTAGCTGCCTGACCTGTGAAGGTTTCTACTAAGCTCTGTAGTTGGCCATTTTCTCCAATGTTTTTAGACACTTGTTCAACATGCATGACTGGGGATTCCCTCTCCTTATACCTAGGTTGTTGCCTGGTGTTTTCGCTGGTCGGTTGTAAGGTAGGGTGTTCTCTTATTTTTTTCTCAAAAATCTTGGGGATAATGGAGACTATAAAGCACTGTAGGGTGGGGTTTTTCTGTACTTTTTGGATAGTCCAGCACCCTCTTGCTTGTGTTTCATAGTTTTCTATCTCCCAGTCATATAGTTCGGTATCTGAATTATAACCAACTGAGTCTTGGTTACCTAAGTGAAGTTCCCCATAGATGTTTGGTTCAGTATAGTCAGTATTATTGTGGATTTGGTATAGCTGTCTAACATCAACCTCCTCATCAATGGGTTCTATCCAAGGCTTTCCTTGGGAAGGGTTAATGGGTACAATAAATTTTTGGCCATTGCCTTTTCGCTTGATCCTCTCTTTATCTAAGGAGATAGAGGCTTTCATCTTTCGACCCCAAGGTCAACCGACAAGGGCTGGGAAGGAGCTAGATCCTTCCTTTGGGTCAATAATTTCAAAGTCAACCTTAGTTGATATGCCTTTAATGGTTGTGTCTACATTTTTCCAGACCCCAATGGGTTCAATGAGACCTTGGTCGGCCAGTTTTAGGTAGATTCCTGACTCATAGAGTCGAGGTTTGCCCATTTGTTCCCACGTATCCCTGGTCATAATATTTACTTGGGACCCAAAATGTAGAACGACTTGTCGGACATGGTATCCTTCAATTTCTAGGTCGACTAGTGGGTCGACATCGTTTTTGTCTTTTTGATTTAAGCTACAAATGTTCTTAGTTTGTTTCTCAGGGTTAGTGGTTTTAATTTGATGTAGTAAATCGATGAATTGACCTACAGATTCGTCTGTTTGAATGAGACGAGTTAACTGCTGGGTCGAGCTAAGTCGACTGTTAGTAGTGTCTTCTTGCTGTGCAATGTTTTGGAATATGTGTGTGGCTTCTTGATATATCTGTTGTTCCTTGCTAGGGTCAGGGTATGCAGTTGTGTTTTTGATTTTGCTAATCTGAGGGTTATCAGGCCCAGTTTTGGTGCCTTGTCGAGTGACAATGTGCAAGTTCTTAGTAGTTATTACATCATTCTTCTCGACACAAGACAAGACATTAACATTATTTTTATTGCTAATTTTTTCCAACATGGTAGGACAATCCTCCAAGGAGTGATCGCCTACCCCACAGTGTGTACAAAATTAGAGGTCAGTTCTGTCCTTGTACGGACAGTCTGCGCATCTGTGGCCTTCTTTGTAACAAATAAAGCATTGGGTGGGTCAACGACTTCTTATTTTGCGATTCCCAATGAATCGACCGGTTCTTCCAAACCCTTGTCGTCGATTGTCATGTCGGAATTCGTATCGTTGGCCGTCATTGCGTTGCCCGTTCTGGTTAGTGTTATTATTTTGCTCCGTGTTCTGCGTGACCGCATTTGTCTGGTAAACGGCCTGGTAGTTCTGTCTATTTTTCAGGTTAAGATGGCAGTCGGCCGTGTTGTGATTTGTAGTTTCGCAGATAGCACACCAGGAAGCCTTTCCATTCTTCATATTATAAGGACAGTCGGCGGTAGAATGGTCTCCACGTTCCTGGCAAATGTCGCAAAACGCCTTTGTTTGTACAAAATGGACATCTTGTCGGCTGAATTATTGTCGACAATTATCTTTGGAATGACCAGTTGTTGAACAGTTAGTGCACCAGACTTCTTGGTTCTTCAGAGTCAGCTCTTTCAAGGACTTCTGCACATTTTCCAGCTGTTCCTCCAAACGGTGGTCGATCTGATATGCAGGTATGTCTTCATCCATCTCGACCTGCAGAGCTTTTGTCAGCGCATCTTCATACGACTTGAAAGTTTCCAGACTGATGTGTCGACGAACCTTCTGTGAGAGTCCTGCAAGGAACCATTGAATCAGTAATTGTTCGTCAATAGTATAATCTAACTGGCTCAATAGATCCTTCCATCGTTTATCGTAGTCGCGAACTGTTTCTCCTGGCTTCTGGGATGTTGTTTTCAGCTTCTTGGCGGCCAGGTGTTTGGCGTCTGGGGTCTTAAAAAATGATAGGAATTGTGCTTTTATCTCGGCTTTTGTTGCTCTGGGCTGCCGTTCAGAAAATGTCATATACCATGTTAGAGCTCTTTTCCTTAGGGCTCCTGCGAACTGGGCCATCTGGCGTTCTTCTTTTGTGACCTTGTTGGCCTCCCATATCGACTCACAGATGAACCAATGTCATCTGGGGTCTTCGTCGCCCTCATAAAGGGGAATTTGAGCAGATCCGTGACCCATGTCGGAGTCACTGTCACTACTTTCTGAAGTTGGCGGGGTGGGAGGTGTGGGTGGGGGTGAAAGAGGTGGGGTCGATGATATAGTCGAACCTGTAGGGGTGACGATGGGGTTTTGGTCGACGGAACTTGTGCCTCCGTCGGTGGTTGATTCTTTCTCGCGGTAGAGCGGATTGTTGATAATTTGTCTTCTCGGTGACCCACTTTCACTTTGCGTGCTCAGGTCTGACTCGTGGTTATCTTCGAAAGTTGTATGTGGCAGGGGGGCTGCTCCTTCATGTGTCGGCAGGAGCAAGTGGATACTACGAAAGGAGGGTGCCGTTTGAAAGGTTACCCAGTTTCCTTCGACCGGTCGGCGTATAACAAGGTGTCGTCCCGGGTAGGGTTCATCACCTAGTCGACTCCAGATTGTGATGTCACCAGCTCTCAGTCGGAGGTCATCTTCAATAATAGTCTGTATTACGGTATGGGAATTGGCAGGGGACATGGTTACTTCATCAGGGATCACTATTTGGAGAGCTTCTTGATGCTCTATCCACACTTCCTCTGCCTTAGGGGACGTTTCTTCGTCTATGCCTTCTTCGTGTCGGTCATGACCCAACTCTAGTGGATTATCATCTCGGTCAGTCTCCCTAGGGTTTTGTTCTCGACGCAGCTCGTCGGATCATTCACGTCTGGCTTCTCTTCTTTGTTGTCGTTCGTCCCTCTCGATTCTTTTAATGTCCGACATACTTTCATACAATACTATGAATTCCTCTTCGGTCGACTGTTCATTACTGGCTTAAGTCTGGTCGACTGGTATCCACCATGCTCCTTCTCCGACACACGACCAGCTACCCCCCCATAGCCTACCCGACGCTTTTTAGAAAGCTCGGATAATGCTGTCTATTTGTTCAGGAATTATTCCCACTCCCTTTCAGCAATGAATTTTTCCCACTTCTTTTGCTTCTCTGCCCAGTTAGTGTTTGAGGGTGGTTCACGTAATAGCGGTCGAGCTTCGACAATATGGCCTGCTCCTTTTTATATTAAGAACTTGAACAGCAAAGTCGGCAAGGAACACAAGAATTGATCAGTAAATTCTGTGAAAAAATTCTGTCGAACAGTTTCCACAGAAGTCCTGTCTTCGACTGCTTGTTCCTCACAGAAGTCGTCGGCTATCTTTTCGAACCACTCCGATAGATTCGTACGGCCTCCTCGGATTAGTTTCTGGAGTAACTGTTCTTCTTTAGTCTTGTCCAGTTTTCTCATCTAAAAGCTGCTTCAGTAGATGTGGCATGGATTCGACAAACTTTTCGTGAGTCTCAGTGAAAAATCTGGCTTTTGCTTCTGCGACTGTCAATCTATTCCTTCTCGCGTAATTTTGTAGATAGTTAGCAATTTTTCGCTCCCACCAGTCCTTTATCTCCTGCTCTGGTATCATATGTGAGCATATATTCTAGTTATGTACTACCGGAAACAGAACCAATCTTGTAATCTCACAGATCACATAAGGTTACCAATAATACATACAAAAATATACAGAATATACACAGATACAAGAGACAAGAACAGATAGGATAAACAGATTATATTATTCTCAAAGATCGTACAAAGCCAAGAACTGAGCTTCGTTCTTGTGAGGCTCAACAACCTAATATATACATATTACAAACAGTTACAAGATAACTACCTGTCGTTTCGGTGAACCGACACAACTATTAGTTAGCAGTCTTAATTACTTTGTTTGCTCGGCCAACCGACGTAGTCGGCTGATCGACTAAGTCGGTCTTCGTTCAAGTTGACCTACGTCGACTCTCTCCTTCTACAATGGCCTCGCCATGAATTTTCTTAATCATTTTCATCTACCCATACATTACGACATCGGTACCGAACTCTTGTTGACCTTCCAGCAAGACAAAACCATGCATATTTTAGATCATATTCAAGAGTGGTGTAGACAGAAATGATTAATTAAATCCTTTATACCACCGGGGTTTCTTCTAGAGCGGTTCCTTAGTTCATTATTACCTTACATCACGAAGGATATTTCTACGTCCAGAGTTCAAAATGAGGACCAAGCTATTTTTAGGGCTCAAGAGTTGGATTTGATCTATGCTCAATCCAGACTCTTGTATGAGATTATCCCGAATGCTCCAAGATCCAATTTTAACCCCAAGATCAAACCTAGGCCACATGCCGATGGTATTGTTGGCTCCATAAGTACCAAACCTGTAGACCCGGTTATGAAACAAGTGAGCCATTTATTGATTAACCAGCCTGCGTTGGGACAAGCCACATATTCATCTCAACCTACCCAATTAGCGAGTTTACTTTCAGTGCAAACGTCGAACCTGAAAGGAAACCAACATCCTAGAAGGAATAAAAAGAAAGGAAGAAATAATCGTAAGGGTGGGAATGAAAATGAAAATGGTAATAATAATGACAAGAACATGAATAATGTTGGGGGGGACAAGCATCGAAAGCGTAAGGTGAAGTTTCCTTGTAAGTTGTGTAAGGACGATCACGTCACTCACTTATGCCCCTCGTATGGAGGATGCCTCGAACTTCAGATCACAACACCTAGCTGTGTTTACTAATACTTTACCTAATATTCAAAATACGAACTCGAGGATTGTTGATCCTAGTTTTTCGTTTGGTGGAACTCAAAATCCACCGGAGGTCACTAGTGGTCACGGTTGCATCAACATGGTGAAAGCTACCAAAGTTGTGACATGTGTGAAATATTATGGTTCGTCACAAAAATACCTTGGGAAAGAACCTGATCCACTTGAGAGATCCTTGCGAATTCAAAATCCTATGGATAAACTTGAAATTCTACCCCGCATTCCTACGAGAGTCTTGAAGTGCTTAGGCACAATCCTAATGCTCAAGCCACCCAGAACTATTCATTTATCGAGGATTTTGTCCAGACTCCTTGTGCGATGTTTGCATTAGAAGTGCTTCAAAATTTTCCTTCACAGAGAAATGCCTTTCTATCTACTCTTGGGGTTAGTGATGATATCTCTTCTTCCATGATCAAATTTGAAACTTGTGGGATCCAGCCTCACTTTCCTTACTATGTGTCTCTTTTGATTCATGTAGAGTGTCTCAACAACACCATCATGCGTACTATCATTGATGAAGGCGTTTCCGCTTCCGTGATGTCTTTGTCTTATTGGAAGGGTTTAGGTTCTCCCACATTGTCTTAGTCTACCAATATGTTGACTACTTTCTATGGAAGGTTGTTTCGGCCGCACAATATACTTCCTTCTCTAGAATTCCAATTGGGAGGGAAGATTGTCGCAATCGAGGTTGAGGTGGTTGATGCGCCCCTTGACTACAATATTTTGCTAGGTAGGAAATGGATTTACAATATGTAATATGTAGCTTCTTCCCTATTTCGAGTGGTTTTCTTTCTATTTAATTGGAAGATAGTTACTATTGATCAAAATTCTTTCCAGAATCTGAGTGTTACTGCATCGTCGGGAGCTTCCATCCTGATTATCAATCATTCTCAGCCAACAACTAAGAATGTGGGTGTGGGTATGTATCCTTTCAAAATTCTTTCCAGAATCTGAGTGTTACTGCATCATCAAGAGCTTCCATCCCGATTATCAATCATTCTCAGCCAACAACTGAGAATGTGGGTGTGGGTATGTATCCTTCTCTCATGGGAACCTTTAGTTGTCCTATGCTCATTCTTATGATTGGGTCTAGTCTTGGTGGGGCTTCATCCTCATCGAATTCAATATATTTTCTCACTACTCACATCGAGGATCCTTGGATCCTTCCTTCACTAAGTACTTTGAGTGTGCTTGTTGAGACAGACATGTTGTTTCCTGCAACAATGGTGGCATATCAAGAGAATCTTGATCATGTTGTAGAGCCTAGTCCTTCCTCTTTGTGGACAGAGGAGGAGGACCCTTATGTGCATCCTGCATGGGCAGTAAAGTCCTCTCACTCTCACGACTGCCTTGATGATGTTTTTCCATCAGATGAAGCTATTCTTGAAGCTATTCCTAGGATTGAACAATATTGGGAAGAGTTGCACCATAGATCATATTTCCTTCCTAATCTTTATTGTTTAGAGTGTGATGAATTTAGGGTGACTTTAAGTGAGAAAATTGGTAGCCCCGTGGTCCCATTAAGCTCTCATGGTAATATGGATGAAGGGAACATGGGTAACTTGTCACCAATGATTCTTATCAATATTTCTCGTGATCCTGGTAAGATTGAGAACATATGCATTGGGGCAGATTGTTCCCCAGATGAGATTAAAGAGTATACCGAGCTGTTTAAGGAGTTTTGTGATATTTTCACTTGTTCATACGAATAAATGCCAGGTATAGACCCTCGTATTGTCTAACACAAAATCAATACCTATCTGGATGCAAAACTGGTTCGACAACATTTGTGTGCCGTGAATCCTATAAAATCACTCGCCATTAAAGCTGAGATAGAGAAACTGCTCAAAATTAGTTTTATCTATCTCATTCCCTTGATGAAGTGGGTTTCAAATCCCGTTCCAGTGGATAAGAAGCAGGGAGCGATCTGAATATGCACTGATTTTCATGATTTAAATTGAGCCTGTCCTAAGGATAATTTCCCTACACCATTTATTGATCAAATTTTGGATGAGTGTGTGTGAAGTGAGGTATTTTCTTTTATGGATGGATTTTTTGGATATAATTAGATACAAATTAATCTTGATGATCAACACAAGGCCGCATTTATTTGTCCTTAGGGAACTTTTTCATATCGAAAGATGCCCTTTAGCCTTAAAAATGCTAGAGATACATTTCAGCAAGCCATGACCTTAATATTTCATGATCTTAAAATGATTATTGAAGCATATTTGGATGATCTCGTTGCTCACTCTCGTTTGAGAGTGCGTCATCCTTACCATTTGTGAATAGTGTTCGAAAGGTGTCATCATTATCAAGTTAGTTTAAACCCTCATAAGTGCATCTTTTGCATGACAGTTGGTCATTTACTAGGATTCATCATATCCAAGGAGGGTATTAGATTTTATCCCTTGAAGGTTGAGGAAATACTTCAATTGTCTCCCCCGCATAACATTTGACACCTTCAATGTTTACAAGGTATGGTGAACTTCTTGCGAAGGTTCATGGTCAATTTTTCCAACTTAACTAAAGGCTTCATGCATTTGTTGAAGAAGGAAACCACTTTTTACAGGGATGAGCGAGCCCAGGAGTCTTTTGGTGCTCTTAAGAAAGCCTTAGCAACGGCCCCCATGCTTAGTCCACCAGACTATAGCCGTGATTTCTTGATTTATGTGGTCACGTATCAGGAGACGGTTGGTATGGTATTGGTTCAAGAGGATGAGGAGCTCCATGAGCATATCACATATTATTTGAGTTGAAACCTTATTGATGTGGAACTTAACTATTCCCATGTGGAGAAGCTAGCCTTAGCCACTGTTCATGCAATTCAATGTTTGATACATTACATCCTCCTTCACCAAACTTTGGTCATAGATCACATCAATCCATTTTAGTTCATCCTCATTAGAAGGATGATTGGGGGAAAATATAATAAATGGATTGTGATTTTGCAAGAGTTTGATCTCAAGTTAGTTTCAGGGAAATCGAATAAATCATTAATCTTTGCTGAGCTCATATCAGATTTCCCAAATTTGGAGAAAGAGGAAGTTTATGAGGATTCTTTTGTTGATGAGCATATATTCCTCATCTCAATTGTGGACCCTTGGTACGGGGATATTATCATGTATTTGCAAACATTGAAGGTCCCCACTCACCTCTCATGGGATGAGTGACGACGAATACGACACGTAGCAAAGAACTACCTCATAATGGATGATACTTTGTACCGTCGTGGGGTGGATTCCATTTTACGTCGTTGTTTAACTCATGATGAGGCTGAGGTCATGCTTAATGATTTCCATGGAGGGGCATGTGGTGGTCATTTATCTGGGATTTCTACATCCCAAAAAATATTAAGAGCAGGCTATTTTTGGCCATCCATATTTAAGGATTGCGTTAATGCGGTCAAGAAGTGCCACCCTTTCCATGTGTTTGCACGTAATATGTGCTCGTGTCTAGCCACTTTGCATCCTATTGTCACCGTCGGTCCCTTCACCAAGTGGGGGATTTATTTTATGGATTGCAACCCAGCTTCAGCTAGGGGGAACCATCATATTATTGTGGCTGTCAATTAATTCATGAGATGGGCAGAGGCTACACCTATAGTTAAATCCGATGGTGAGACAATCGTGCATTTCATATTTAACCAAATTATCACTCGGTTTGGAAATCCGAAAGAGCTTTTCACTGGCCATGGTAGGCACTTTCAAAACAAAATGATGGAAGAGTTGGCTTCCAAGTTAGGGTATAAGAAAGAGCACTCCTCTTCTTATTACCCTCAAGAAAATGGACAGGTTGAAGTAGTGAACAAGTCACTTAAGTCCATTCTCTAGCGAACCATTGCACAAAGCAATAATAATTGGAATATCATGTTGTATCCTACTTTGTGGGCCTATATAACTGTGGTTGAGACTGCCACCGATTTTTATCCCTATCATCTTGTGCATGGGGTGGAGTTAGTACTACCGGTTGAATGATAAATCCCTTCTCTGAAGTTAGATTTGGAGATTTTAATAGACACTTCCACATTGGAAGAGCGTTTGGTCCACTTAGAGCAGCTTCATGAGCAGCGTAGAGATTCCTTAATGGCTCTATAGGTTAACAAGCATTGCGTTAAGGTCTATTATGATAATTATGTCTATCCTAGGAGGTTTAGTAAAGGTGACTTAGTCCTTTTGTGGGATCAAGTTAAGGAACCCTTAGGGGCAGGAAATTTCAATCCCATGTGGCATGGTCCTTACGTGGTTAAACATGTCTTAGAGAAAGGCACCTGTGAGCTATTTTATTATGAGGGGACATCCTTGGCGGAGCCTAGAAATGGGCTCTATCTCAAAAAATACTATGCATGATCTTCAACCAAGGTTGATTTTTGTATATTATTGTACATTTTTGCATTGCATAGTTAGGTTTCTTATGGTGATCGGGTTTGTTGATTAGCTTTCATTTGTTATGGAAGATGTCGATGGAGTCTTCTATTGCAATTGGAAATTCCACACTGCCCATCAACCTTTTTTGGAAATTCCACATTGATCATTTGCCTTCTGAGAAACCTGACCTGAGATAACTTGGATGTCTTTTTTCCATATCTTAAAGGGTCGGCGCCTTTCCTCTTTTTACATAGAGCACCGATGGTGCTTCTCACAGTGGAGTAAAGAGTGTTGTTTCCCTTTTCCTTTGATAAAACCCTAGGTCGACACATCTGTCCTTTTTACCAAGAGCGTCGATGGTCAAAAACTAGGAAAAAATAAGGTTCTGGAAGCTTCCATGCGTAATCCCCCATGGATTCAGTTCCCATTAGAGGAAATTTGGGGTATAAAATGGGCCTTATAAGAAAACATGCCAAAATAAGTTTTTGTGAGTTGGAATTCAAGAACCAATAGAATTTAAATAAAATAAGTCAACCATAATGGTTGAATTGACATATTTGTCATTTAAAAAAACTATTCTTTTTGTTCGTATTTTCGACATATCTCATTGTGTTTTTACTCAAATTTCGATCGGGAGAGCTCGTTGGATGCGGAATTTGATTCTGCATCCAACGAGTACCCACACTGCATACTTTTGATGGACCTCGCTACCCCAAAAAAAAGAAATACCTGAAAAAATGTGATGATGATGTCATCATCACATTTTTTCAGGTATTTCTTGTTTTTGGGGTAGCGGGGTCTGTAAAAAGTATGCATTGTGGGTACTCATTGGATGTGGAATCAAATTCCACATCCAACGAGCTCTCCCAATCGAAATTTGAGCAAAAAAACAGGGAGATATGTCAAAAATACGAACACAAAAAGTAGTTTTTTTCTTTCTTCCTCCAAAATTAATCAATATTATTTCATTATTTTAACTATTATTTTATTATTTTCCTTAGGAGGCCCATTTTAGACCCCAAAATTCCTCTAATGTACATGCTTGGGATAGGTGGAATTCGCTTCCCTCACCTATAGGGATCACATTCTATCCATTTCCCAAAGTCAATCTCATGGTTTTGGGGCCTATAAATGAATCCTTCATGATGTGAGTGAAGGAGGCCAAGAAAAGTACCTTTATGCTATTGGATTGATGTTTGAGTTAGAGGCAAAGTAGAGTTAGCTTGTGTGTGGAGAGATCTTCATAGTCATAAAAGATTGTAGGTGTTCTTGTAGAGATCGAAGCCATCGACATCAAGGATTTTTGGTTGTACTTCTATCTCTTTCATAATTAATACAAAGACATTCCCCTTTCCTATATTTGATGTATTGATTTTAATTAGATATTATTAGACTCCTTGATCACTGATATAAATAGTCAATTTATCATGATGCTCTCATCTTGTTTGTTTGTCTTTTGATCTGTTTTGCAGGTATTGAACCATTGCAAGGGATTTTGGAGAAAATACAAAGAGATCTAGGGTTGAGGTATATTGTGTTTCTTGTTATTTAATTTGATTATTTAAGGGAAGGATATGTTGTTGTGTCTTTTTTTTATGTGCTTGTGACTTACATTGCAGAGGAACAAACAGTGTCCACACTGATTGAGAATTCCTGATAACAAAATTGGCGACCATACTAGGGAAGCTTAATCTGGTCAGATCTGAGGAAGATCCAGTCAGATCTGGTGAAAATCCAGTCATATCTACAAACTTTGGTAACCATTCCATTTATGAAGGTTATTCTCTCTCCTTTTAGTCATTCTAGTTAACAAGGTAAGTTGTTCATCTTATTTTTCTGATTATTGCCTTTTTTCTTAGTGGTTTTCACCCCTTTTATTCCAACTTAGTATTTTCTGGTTTCTCCTGCAGACCTTTGGCCTTTCAGTCTACTATTCGGATGGTGCAACTCTTTTTGGTTGACAGAGCGCCAATCTCCCTAGGGCGCCTTTCGTGTTTTTCTTAAGTGCACCAATAATACCTTTTGCAGAATTGATAGAGTGTCGACGATACCATTGTGCAGAAGGTAGATGGTGTCAATTTGACTTACGACGCTCTAGTGAAAACCTCTTCAGTGCGTCGAGGTAGGCCTTCAAAACTGCCTGTAAAATTTTTTAATTTTGCTTGAAAAAAGTTATTTTTCAAACTTGTTTAGACTGCTTGTTTCTCTAAAAAAATTTCTATGTTCTGCTTGTTTTCTTGCTTTCTGAGTTTACTGGTTTTTGTGAATCTGATTCTCTTTTTGAGCTCAGTTCCAAAGTCGTTATCCTCTTCATTTTTATAAAGGAAAGTGAAAAATAGTTCAGTTTTGGATTTTTTGAGAAAGTGTCTGAAAAGTTTTGTTTTGAAAAGAAAACATATACTAGCCTCCTTCTAGAGTTATTTTTCCTTTAAAAACTACTTTGTGTGCCTCATATTTTCCAGAAAAGTACAAACATAATCGTGTTATTTTCTTCTTGGTTATTCTTAAGAAAATTTCATTTTCATTTGCATGAGTGATTTAGAAGAATAGGTCTTTTTGACATTGTAGCAAAAATTAATTTTGCATGCACATTAGAGGCTCAGTTTCCTTTCCTACATTTCAAAGACTTTTGAGTGCTTGTTTGAAAAAGATTTTTGTTTGAAAAAATTCTCTTTTGCATCTCTTTATTAAGATCATGTTGTGACTACTGAAAGTGGCATTTTTTGGTGTGTTTTTGAAAGAAAAGGAAAGGTCTCTTCCTTACCCTAATTAGGTCTCATCAAAGTCAAAAAATTGATTTTGCATATAGATTTAATTTGCATTATTGGAGACAACAAATCACAAACATTAACCTAATCATTCAGACAAAAGTAACGGTAGATTTAGGTTAAAATTGTATAGAAAGTTGAGTGATAGGTTAGTGACGTGTTCGGGCATTGTAAAACGTAGTAGCTATCATTAATTTGTCTGCACTACAACCTGAGACTCACGTGGTTCTTCCACGTACCGTCGATATATCGAATGACCTTTCACGTACCCTTGAGGTATATAGAAAGGTACTTCACGTACTCGATTATATATTAGAAGGCCCTTGTCAATGATTATGAATTAGACAACACTACTACCGATTTGAGATCCGATGTACTTTACGTATATCAGGAGACCCCACTAGGATTCCTTTTTCAACTGAGAAAAAACCTTTGGTTTTCTTGTTTGGAGTAATACACCAAAAACAACATTCAGGGAGATTACTATGCACGTTCCCTTGAGGTATATCATGAGTTGCACCTTCTTTACAATCCTCATGAGATACTGACTATTTTGAACCCGTCCTATCACTTAAGACTGCTTGCGACCTTTAGCCCTTTATAGGTTTGTTTGTGTGATTTTTCCTCCTTTTTTGACCTAGATTATGTGGAAATTAAGGCCAGCAATAGATTAATTTTACTCACAACAATTATCAATTGATCATGCAAAATTGCTCACAAAAGAGACTGAATATGGAGCTGTAACACTAAATTGTATTAACTGAATGTACAATAGCCAACCCTGTAATAACATAGGTTTCTGAATAAATAGAATACATCAAGAAATCAAATGCATGAGGAGGCATCCAAATCTAGCATAAAGCAGGCTTGCCAAAAATAAGCAAATCCCCCATAGGTGTAAAAAGCTAATCCCAAATCTGTCATGGAGCTCACGAATTGGAAAAAAGGCATAGGAAAGCTAAAGGGTGGTGGAATGGCAGCTCATACATGCTTTTGCATGGAGAAAAGAGAGGAGGATGTGTAGGACAAAAAACAAGTCAACCTCACCTAGTCTAGCTTTTCCTTTTGCCTTAAAACACTGGAAAAGCAGGCAATA
Organism: Pseudotsuga menziesii; assembly: GCA_001517045.1. Classification (NCBI taxonomy): domain Eukaryota; kingdom Viridiplantae; phylum Streptophyta; class Pinopsida; order Pinales; family Pinaceae; genus Pseudotsuga; species Pseudotsuga menziesii. Next base: position 682,647 of record LPNX010962909.1, on the reverse strand, counting down.
AAGTAGAAAAAGCAGAAGGGCGCCTAGGAGGCCAGGAATAAAGAAGAATTGATTCCTTTAGCTCTCCCATGTGCTACATGAGTCAAATAGGGAAATTTTGACCTCTATGTATAGGCAAATAACAACTTGCACAAGGTGGGACACATGAACTAGGCAAATAAGACAAAAATAATGGAATTAATGTCTAAGTGGGTAAACTATGGGTTGATTATTCTAAAATCCCCCCTTAAGCCTGAATTATGAGTAATATATCAGAAAATTATAGGGCCTAGCAACAAGGCTTAGTCACCCTTTACATACTGCAAATCCATTTAAACAAAAAAAGAGGCAAAATTAACTTGGGAAAATCCTCCCTTAAACATGGACTGTAAAACAAAATTGTAGAATCTTGTCTTCACTCATGCTTTCATAGCATGATCAGCAATCCCCAGCAGTGATTTGAGATTGCTGAAGGTATTCTCATAAAATGCTTTGGTGAAGATATCAGCTACTTGTTCTGAAGATGAACAGAAGAGTAGGTGAATGGTGCCATCATGCACAAGTTCTCTGATGTAGTGCATATGGATCTCAATGTGTCTGGTTCTCTGCTTCTGAACTGGATCTTTGCAGATTCAAATGGTACTCTAGTTATCACAGTAGATGGTATTTGAGTACTCTGGTTCGAAGCCACACCCTCCAAGTAAACCCTGCAACCGTAAACATTGAGTTGCTGCATTAACAACTCCTCTGTACTCTGCTTCTGTAGATGAGAGTGCAATGGCACTCTGTTTCTTGCTTGAATAGCTGATTGGCCCTTCTGCAAGCATGAACACATATCCTGAAGTGGATTTTCTATTTGTGCTATCACCTTCCCAATCACTGTCAGTAAATCCAATCAATTCAAGATCAGATTTTGCTTTATAGAAGATCCCATGTGTCCTTGTTCCCTGAACAAAGTTAAGGATCCTTTTGGCTGCTTTCCAATGGATCTCTTGAGGCTGATCCATGAATATAGAAGCGACACTTACTGCATAACAAATATCAGTTCTAGTATGTGTCAGATACAACAAACATCCAATCAATTGCCTATACAGTGTATTGTTTACCATCGGTGAAGAATCAGCTTATTCTGGCTTCACTCCTGAAAGGAAAGGAGTTTTGCTTGCTTTGCAATTGTTCATTTTGAATTTGTTCAGAAATTCCAAGGCATATTTGCACTGGTGCACCTTGATTCCAGCTTTGGTTTGAGAGATCTCAAGCCCCAAAAATTGACTTAAGAGCCCCAAATCTGTCATGGAGAAGGCTTGGTTCATAGCTCCTTTTAAGGAAGCAATCTCAGCCTGTGAGCTTCCTGTAATGAGGAGGTCATAAACATATAACACAATGATCATTAATGAACCATTAACTAACTTCAAATAGACATTTGGATCTGATTTTCACCGAACAAAATTCAGTGATAGCAAGAAGCTATCAATCTTGGCATACCAAGCCCTGGGGGCTTGCTTTAGCCCATATAATGAATTTCTCAACCTGCACACAAGAGAAGGGTTAGTAGAAAAACATTGAGGATGCTGCATATATATCTCCTCAGTGAGATATCCATTTAGTAAGGCACACTTTACATCCATGTGATGTACCTCCCATTGCCTTGAGGCTGCAATGGCTAGAGCTAGCCTGATGGAGTCCATCTTTGCCACTGGGGCAAAGGTATCATTGTAATATATGCCATGAACCTGTGAGTAGCCCTTGGCTACCAATATGGTCTTGTACTTCAGTGGTGAACCATTAGCAGCAAATTTGGTCTTATAGACCCACTTACACTATACTAGTTTTCTCCTTGGGGGAAGATCCACTAGCTCCCATGTGTTGCTCTTCTAGAGTGAGCTGAACTCCTCCTTCATGGCTGTTTGCCATATTGGATCTCCTGCTGCTTATTCATATGTTTGAGTATCAGACTCCACCATCAAATATTATTTTTCATCAAACATAGGATCCTTCATGCACAGACCACTCTCAAATTGAGATCTAGTCCTCCTTGGGTCATTGGGATCCCCAGCTAGCTCACCTGCTGCATGTAGTGTCTTGGCTTCCCATTTTGGCCTTGTGGGGATGTTAGGGTCTGCAATAAACTCATCTCCATTAGACAAATCAGAATCATCATGTTCAACAAACTCTTTACTTACTTCTTGAGGTTCAGGTGGTGAAGAGATTTCACCAACTT